>WBMZ01003961.1:0-218030 GCA_013400975.1 Atrichornis clamosus
CTTGTTGAGCCTCATGAGGTTCCTCAAGGCTCGAGCTTGTTCTGGTTGGGGGGGGTGGAGGGTCTCAGTATCAGCTCTGCTCAGTCTCTGTCACCAAATCCAGTTTGGAGGGGAACCAGTTTTCCCTTTCTGGGGTTTCTTTTCCTATCTCTCCTGTGTAAGAACTCTGTGTACATGTGGTGTGGATCGTTGAGTAAACGGCATATGGGATTAGGATTTTTCCCTTTAATAATGGTTGAGCTGATAGCAGATTGTGTTCTCTTTTCTTTTTTTTTTTCCCCCTCTCCCACAGAAAATAAGTTGGGTTTTTTTTAGCATGGGCTTTTCAGCAGGAGCTGTCTGTTTTCCATCAAACATTTGAGCGTAGCAAAGGAAGAACATATTGCTAATTTTGGCCAAAATTTGATGGCTCGTGTTTAAACCAAGCCTTCCTTGCTCTTGAGACCCACCAGCTTGGAGCATAAAAAGGGGATGTGGTGAACTCCTCAGTGCCTCCATTGTGTTCTGATGAGCCTTCTCGTGGAAGTGCATTTCCCAGTTAGCTGTAAACCTCACTCCTGTTCCCCCTCCATGAATTATCCGGTGCCGTTCCAGCGCCTCGTGGCAGAGCGCAGGCAGTGAATAGGCACTGTCATGAAACACTCCAGAACTGTAATTAATAGCTCAACCTGCAGAAAGAGCTTAAATTTAGAGCTGCAGACTCTTGTGATGCTCTGCCTGGAGCAGGGACTTTGCCTCCTCCGCCGTGTCTGCTGGGTGACCTGTGCCGTGCAGCTCGGCTTTCCTTCAGGATACAGACAAGCCTTTGTGCCAACTCACTGCCAGAAAATAGCAAGGATTTCTATTCAGATCCAAGAATACAAGGGCTTTGTCAGAGCAGCAGCCAGGGAATGTGCTGACGTGATTCCAGGGTAGAAGTTAGGAGGATGAGGGGGTGCAGTCCAGCCTTTTGCCTTGGTCTGTTGGGAAAATGAGCTGTTTTTCCTAAAAGCCGGGAAGGGGTCACACTGGGAAGTGCCTGTAGACTCATCAAACACTGAGATGGGACATCTCACCTGTGCCAGCCTCATCCTCAGCCCCAGCCCAGGCCATGTCCTCACAGAGTGAGGAGCTGTCCCTCCTTCTGGCTCCTGCTTCTGCACCATGAGAGCAGCAAGGAGCTAAAAATGCACATTGTTTGTTAGGGAGGTGGCAGGTGGAGACCAGAGACCCATTACACTGAAGGAACCAATAAATCCTAGCTCTGGAGGCTTCCTGGAGTACGCCTGGTTTGCTGTCCCCTCCCCATCCTTTGCACTGGCCCCATCCCTGTTATCTGCTCATCCTGAATTGCACAGAAAACACACAAGTGGGAAAATAATCCTTTCACCAGGCCAGCTGAGGAAAACAGCTATAATTAAAAACAATGATGCACTGGGTTTCTAGCACTGGTCTTTATTTCCCGTCAGGCTGCCAAAGACCAGGCCAATTAATCTGTTACAGGTGGGAGTTTATTTTAATATCATGTTGAAAGTCAACCAGGCTGTTTGGCTTCGTTTTCCACCATCTGACTTGGTCCTCCTGCCCTCTTGCCTTCATTAGAGTGAGACAGTAAAGAAAATTACAGTCTATCCCACTCAAGGCAGCTGTGCAGGGAGGGTTTTTATAAAGATAGAAGTAAATACCAGTGACCTGGCAATTACTGGAGCATTGTTTATTCCAGTGCTAAATGCAGAAGCCACAAACCTGTTAAACTGTAGGAACATGGAAACCTATTATAAGGAAGATTAAAAGCAGCTAGCCTTTGAAATAAGAGTTTGTTTTGTTTCAAGGTGATGCACACAGGATTGTTTCTTCCTTCCTGATGCTTTTAACTCTCCCCTCTGTAGTATCACACGTAATTTGCACGGAGGGATGCGGATGCTTGATCTGTGGAGGGACATTCCCAGACAATTAGCTTAAAATAACCTTCTCTGGCTGCACCCTCAGGTTGGAATACACTGAACTGAATAATATTACCCAGTTTTACAAAGCAATTCATTAGTGGGCAAACACAGGGTGATGGTGGAACTGGTGGCCAGGAGAGATGGACCGAGGAGCAGGCTGTGTTTGCCTCTTAAATCTCCTTCAGCTGTGGGAGTGGGAGGTGAATCTTGGAAAACAATGAAGCGGAATTTATTCTGACTTAAGTACCTTTTTAATGCTTAAATGCATGAATTATCTTCCCGTTAATTGGAGGATTTGAAATATCAGTGAGCATATGCACGGCCTTACCTCGGCTATTCCCTGGGAAAGGGTAAAGGCAGCGAGGGCCTCGCAGGGAGATGGGGAATGCAGGGATGGCTGCAGCCAGGGGTGCCACGATGGGAAGCTGGGAACGGCGAGGCCGTGGCTTGGTGCCACCTCAGTGGGCAGCAGTGCTCGTGCTCTCAGCCTCCCCAGCATCTCTCCACCAGGCTGGGGACCTCTGAGGCCGGGGAAATGCCTTGGAAAAGTCACCCCTTCCTCCAGGGCTGCGGATGTGGTGAGGTGGGAGAGCAGAGGCCTTGCTGTCTCCTGCAAGCTCCGCAGAGGGAAACCACGGCTTCGGCGGCACAACTGCAGGAAGAGCTCGGCTGCAGGTTTAAGGGGGCTCGTCTCCAAGAGGGAAAGCAGGGTTTGTCTAACCCTTACCTTACCTTTGTGTAAAAAGCCTTTCATTCAGGCTCCTGCTAAGGCTTTGTTGCTTTGTCTGCTGGGAGGAAAGGGAGCCCTCGGTCCCTCCCTGTGCATCCTCCTCACAAAGCCCTGCTCCTCCTCCCTGCGAAAGGAGCTGGTTCCCGTGGCCAGGGCTGATCATTTTCCTCTGTTCCCTTTGCCGTGGATGTGTAGCACTCCTGCTTTCCCTGATCTGGAGACAGCCCAGGAGCATTTCCCCATCCACTCCGCTTTCATTGCTTGATTTATCAGTTCGGTGGCTGCAGTGAGAATTAGTTATTAGCAGTGCCCTAATCCTTAGTAGCTCACTTGATTTGACTGGAGTCAGGGCCAGATTTTAATCTTGGTTGTAGTGGTGTAAATCCTCAGTCGGCTTCACCAGAGTCCATCCAGGCTTTAGAACAGCAGGAGCAAGATAAGAGTCCTCTGTGTCCCTTCCTCCACCCCGGCCCTTGGAGACACTGAGTCGATATATACCCCTCCCTCGTAAATCTGGATGAACTTGGCCAGTGTCCCCCTAGGGAATGCAAATCAAGATGGTATTTTTCCCCCTTTCCTTTCAACAGGACTATCTCAGGAAAATATAAATCTAAGTATTAACTTGAGCTGCCAGCCCAGAGGGTCATAAAATCAGGGAAGACGGTCGTGACGTGCCCTGGTAACTGGGAGTGCTCCCCAAAAGATAGGAGAAGCTGAGGTTGGAGGGGGGAAACAGCTGGCAGTGGTGATAAGGCTCTGCTGGATGCACCTACTGCTGCTGAGGCTGGCAGGAGTCGTAGTTAAAATGCTGCTTTAAGCAGCAGGAGGGATGCTCTGGATGGGCTCTTTGTGCAGGAATCTGCCCGTTGGACACACGGATGTGTCACAAGAGAGGTGTGGAGCAGGATGACACCTCTGGGTGGTGGCTTTCAAAGGGGAGCACTCCCAGTTGTGTGCTGGAGCCTGGAACAGGATGCTCACGGAGCACCTGGTCCCTCCTGGGAGAGAGGAATCCACCAGCCAGGCAGGTCTTTGGCTTTGCATTCATCAGTATTAATTTTCCATCCTGGCTCAGCTGGAAGTCCCAGGGAATAGCTGGTGGGCAGCTCATGGAGCAGGGAGGGGAAGAGACCATTGGCACCAAAGACTTCCACGGACAGTCCTTCCAGTGACCTGTTCCTTCCCTAAAAACCATAACGGCCCTGATCAGCTCCATTAGCCAGTGCTGCCATCCACATTCTGATTCAATAATACAGCAGGAATTAGCACATCCAGGCAGAGCACTGAAAAGTACCTTGGTTTGTTTATATTAAAGAACCCGTTTCTCCCTGGATCACCAGCTGAGCAGAGCCCTTGGTAGGTTAAGCACTTCCATCCCAGTTCATATTTCCTTGCTCCTTATAAAAAAACTCCCCAGTTCATTCAAGTCATGGATTTTTCTGCAGCTGAAGCAGTTTCCCGGAGGAAGTTGTCAAGCAGGCTCACAGTTATGGAAATGCCAGAGTTATTTCTGACACCAGTAAATAATAGTTCTCTCTGCACTGACACTGTTTTCTTACCTTACCAGGCTGGGGCTCGAGCCGTGATTTAGATGTTTGCAGCTTATTAGCATTTTTGGGACTGTGGTAAGCAATTTGTGCAGTGTGTTTCGATCTTATTTTATGCACAGGAAAGGAGGGAAAAAGTGATTAGTGCTCTTTGGAAATAAATACCTGCTAAATGGTTCTGATCCAGGTAAATCAAGCCATTCCATGGAATGATCTGGGAGCCAGTCGTGCCCGAAGCTGCTCCCCGCTCACAGGAGAATTAAGACCTTGTGGTTTTGTGTGTTGGGTGAGTTTTTTTGTTCTGCTTCTGCCAGGGAAAGATCTTTCTCCTGCAAAATCTCTTATCCTGAACCAGGGAAAATAGGATCTATCCTCTTGCATCCAGAGATAGTGCATGTAGAGTACTGAAAAAAGTCTGGGGGAAAGCTGTCGTGTCTCTGCCGTGTTCCGATGAAACATAATCCTGGGCAGACAAGCTTTGCCCAGTAACACCTGGCACAGGTGAGGTACAGGACCAAGGAGCTGGGAAGCCTACGCTGTTTGTTTGGTCTCTTTGCCAGTGGATGCCCTTTTATGCCAAGTTTTCCATGGCTGTGCACGGGGGTGGTTTGACTCAGCAGCAAGAGCATCACCACGCCCATCTGACAGGACTTTTACACTTTTGCCACCCCTGGACCAAGTTTGTCCAAGTGGTGCTTAAGAGCCTGCAGCGATTGAGACTGTGCAAAGATGAATTTTATTTCTTTTTCAGGAAACTGTTTCTAATGTCTCTCTTAACTTCTTGCTGCAATTTAAGCTCATTATTTTTTATCCGATCTGTGGACAAGGAGAGGAGCTCTCCTCCCTCCTGCTACTGATTGTTTCTGTGTTTGGAGATTATTCCTGTGGCTCTCCTCAGTCATCTCTTGTGCCGACAAACGACCTCTGTTGGCTCACTTAGTCCTCTTTGGGGTATTTTCCTGCCCCTGCTGCCACGTCCTCATCCCAATCCCCTTCCATGGTCAGAGCTGAGCAGAGTGCAGGGATTCTCTGAGTTTCCTACAGCTCCTGCTGGGCTTTGGGCAAGGAAAAAGCCAAGTCTTCATGGCAGGGGGAGACACAGCCTATTGCCAGCTTGAACTGGGAAGCATCCCAGGCCCAGGAGATGGTTGTGAGATTCTGCAGGCATAGCCCTGGGAAGACCTTTTATACAGGCAGGTAGTGACAGGACAAGAGGAATGGCTTCCCACTGCCAGAGAACAGGGTTATATGGGATACTGAGAAGGAATTCTTCCCTGTGAGGGTGGGGAGGCCCGGGCACAGGTTGCCCAGAGAAGCTGTGGCTGCCCCATCCCTGGAAGTATCCAAGGCCAGGTTGGACAGGGCTTGGAGCACCCTGGGATAGTGGGAGGTGTCCCTGCCCAGGGCAGGGGGTGGCACTGGATGGACTTTAATGTCCCTTCCAACCCAAACCATTCCATTATTGGTTCTGTGGCACTTCCAGCCCTCTCCTCTCACAGGCACCCCCATCTCAGGGCTGACTTTGCAGATGTACCAGTGTTTGGACTACAGCTGATTAAATTCTTTGCTGGCGTCACCCGACAGCACTCTCGAGATGCTCTTCCACCACTTCACCCTTGTCACAGTTCAAACACTCTCACAGTTCCCAGCTGGAATTCATTCCCATGGCAGGATCAGCCCAGTGGGGGTAGCTCACGAGCCCCACTGCCTTGCAGAGATTAAAGGACAGTGTGGTGATTAATATGAGGACTTCTGCACCCTAAAGCTGTTTGACCCTGCTGAGAGATGGGGATGTAAAATTCACTTGGAGCTCTGGCCTGGGCTCCTCTCCGGCTCCAGGAGGCTCCTCTCTGGCTGGAAAGGAAAGGAAGAGCTTGGTGGTGATTGTTCGAGATGAGAGCTATTCATGCAACCTGTAAAACTCATCTCCATCCTCTGCCTCCCCCCAGAGCCCCCTCCACCAGCTTTGGTGCTTGTTTTTGAGCCCCCCATGCTCTGTCCCGAGGCAGCGGAGCCGTGGCTGCTGCGGCTCCCTCAGTGCCCTGGGGCTGCGAGCCCGGCACCCCTCTGTAATTATCTCCAATCTGACTGCTCATTTCCAGCAGAACTTTAAACATTGTTCCCTTTTATGTAGCACAGCTTTTTAATTTCCCTCCCTAACAGAAGCGATTGTTTATGTTGTAAATGCCACATTAGGCCCTGTGAAATGGAGATGGAATTGATTTTCATTTCAGAGATTTCACAGCTTGCCCCAGAACTTTTCTGCTTGATTGCCGGTGCTCAGAGACGCGTGGGGCTCCGGGAGTCGGGAACAGGGAGTGCACTGTGGGATGTGCAAACACGAGAGTCTTCCTCCAAATGTAGGTCATGGAATTATGGACTGGTTTGGGTTGGAAGGGACATGAAAGCTCATCCCATCCCACCCCCTGACACCTTCCACTATCCCAGGCTGCTCCAAGCCCAGTCCAACCTGTCCTTGGACACTTCCAGGGATGGAGCAGCCACAGCTTCTCTGGGCAACCTGTGCCAGGGCCTCCCCACCCTCACAGGGAAGGATTTCTTCCCAATAGCCAACCTAAACTCACTCTCTTTTCAGTTTGAAGCCATTCCCCCTTGTCCTGTCACTACAGCTCCTGATGAGATCTCCCTGCTTTCCCGGATCAATCCGGGACTGTCACAGCTTCCAGGTCTCAGTCAAGGAGCTGCCTGGTGATTTCTTTCTTCTTGAGAGGGATGCTTGGCTCAACCTCTCCCTTCCCAACTCTGACAGTGAGGATGAGGTGAGCCCAGGTCAGGCCATCCACCTGATATCCAGTTCTTGGCAGGTACCAAGGCCTCGCTCCTGGTTGTTCCATGTTCTAGCTGGGCAAGGCTGAAGGAGGGTTAAAGTGCTGATGTGATGGAAACTCCTGATCTACTCGGCCAGGTTTGCAGGATCAGGACAAGCTCTGAGGAAAAGGAAGCTGTGTGTGTCACCTTCCTGCTGAGAGCACACAGGTGGGGTCATCAGTCCCCATCGTCCAGCTTGTGAACACACTTTGGAAGATCCCTGGCGAGGGGAAAGATCCCCATGTAGGGAGCAAAAGGAGCTCTACCCGATTTATAGGGCTGCAGGAACAGGATTCCCTCTTGTATCTTAGCCCGAGCAGTGGGAGTTGTGGAGGTCAGGGTGTTTTTTGGGAAGCTGCTCCCCAAACTGCACGGAAGCTCCGCTGTGCTGCCACAGCTCCTTCTCCCAACGAAGCGCTTGTGTTTAATCACCCTGATCCCGATGGATCAGAGGCAGGGGGCAGCGCGGGGGCCCTCAGCCATATCACAGTGAATCATCTGCGAGCAACCCAAGGGCTGAAATATGTTTGCATCACCCATTTCTCCAGGAATGCTACACAAAGAATCAGCTCATAAATAACGAGGCTCGAGCGCGGGAAGTTCATAAACATCAGAGCCTGTTGAACCATTTGCTGCCAATAATTCATTATTTCATAGAAGGCAAAGGGAAAAAAAATGCACAATTCTCCTCCCTATCACCTTATAAATGAATTAAAAGAAGCTGGAGAATAATCTGTCCTCTTCCCAAAATGCATTTTTGGAGCAGACTTCCTCAATTCCCGTGTAAATACAAACTCCCCTCTGGCGCAGGAGCAGGATCCACCGATGTGAACGCAGAAGGGAGGCAGGAGGATCTGAGTAAGTGGCATGAAGACAATTTGCTTGGACCGCGGAGGAAGATGCACTCTGACAAGGATAGATGGAATGAGGTTGTTGCCAGAGAAAATCTCGAGGAATTGCGAGCCAAGTTGGGGGGAGCCTTGGATGCAGCGAGCATGCAAATCTCCTTGTGTTTTTTTGGTTTTGAAGTAGTAGCAGAGCAGGGGATGGGAGGGAGGGAGGGGGGAAGAAAAAAATCCAAAGAAGCTTTGTCAAGTCTGACATTCCTTTTGCATCCAGAAGTGGGTATTGATTTTCCACCCGTGACTGCTGTAAATGAGAATTTCTGTGTCGCAGCTCCGGCCTGCGCTGCTCGTGTTTCTTATCTCTTTAAATATGATTACCTGCACTTCTGCTGTCACGGGGAAAATCGTAATGAACTTTGCCAGCCACGGCAGCCCCACATCGCCATGTGCGTCCGCGTGCGTGAGCAAATGAATCTCACCAGTTCCTCATCTCTGTCTCCGGGCTACAGCTTTATTGACTTCCCGCTAATTTTCTTGTCAGGATAATTCTCCCAATCAAGATTTAAAACAAACTGGGAGGTTGCTAAAGTGCTGGTGGTTCAAGTCCTAAAGCTTTTTTGCTTTAATTGAGAGACCTCTGAGTATTTATGTTATAGGAAGGGGATGGGGCGAGGGGGTTGTGCTTGATTTTGGTTTGGTACAAAGCTTTTTGTGGAGGGAGTGGGTTTATTTAGAGCAAATCCCTTCTTCCATGCCAACATCTGCTGCTCTGTATTTGCTCGCAGGGGAAAGTATAAAAAAAAAACAGAAAAAGAAAGAAGGAAATAGATTATTCCCACTGCATCAACCTACAGGCGTCTGCTGGCTGCAATTTTCTTCAATTTCTCGCCGTGAAAAGCAAAAGCGTTCATTTTGTAAGTGCTGCTTTTGTGTGTGACCTATATTTTGAAAACTGATGGGGTCACCACCTGCCTCCTCCCAACCTGTTGAACCAAAGAGTGTCTGAGATCTGTCCTAGATTGTATTTATCTCGGAGATTATTTAAAAAGCAAGGTAGCTATTACTAATAAGATGGTGTTGTTCTGGTGAGGTTTGAGTTTTGCTTTTTTTTCCCCTTCCCCTTTACTCTCCTTTGGAAATGAAAATCCCAGCCTGGCTCCACCTGACCAGGAGAGTGCTTCCCTTCCTGTCTGCATCCTTCAGAGCTGATTTAAAAGCGCGTAATCTCTCTCCACTCATCATCTCCTGACCCTTTCTGATTTCCCCCCCCGTGCGTTGCTATTAAGCTGGCTGGCAAGAGTAGGGAGATGTCGGAGCCTGTCAGGTAGTTTTGAAGACATCCTATTTGTGCATATGGATACACACATTTCAGCACTCCACTTGGCTAATGACACGTCTCCTTCCCGTTGGATTGGAGCTTGGAAGCACAGCAGGCAGAGCCAGCTGAGGTGCAGCAGCACACATCCATCCGTGTTCAGCACTTCTTTTGCTCTTTATCGACTTTGGGGTCTTTTTTTTCCCCGTCAGAAGTTCCTTTTTTTTTTTTTCCTTCCCCTTTAATCTCACTTTCTATTAAAAGTCTTCCCAGAGCTAATGTAATAAATTTAGATCCAAAGCCAGATGCATAGCAAAACTTTTGGCAGAGAATACTCTATCAGAAGACATTGCAAATGAAATATGCTTCCCCTTGGGGATTATTCTACAGTTTAATTTAATTTGATATTTCAAATTAAATTAATTCAAATGGTTATGCAGTTTCCAGGGAAAACAGACTTCATTTATGATGTTCTGCCACCAAATTGTTTTGCTCCTATCATATATCTTATATTGTTAACTGGGAATGATAAGTAGTGACAACGTAGGATTTTTTCATGCCCTTTGTTTTGCAATTCCCATCCTAAAAGGAGCAGAAATATCTCCTTGTGCAGGGGCTTCTCTGTGGGTTATTCCAACATTTCCACTGAAACCTTACTTTGGCTGAAAATTAGATTTTCATCAAAATGTGGTTAAAAAAAAACTAAAACATGATTGCTTTGAGAAGATTTTGGGTTTATGTGACTGCTACTTCTTGCCTGGTTTCATTTTACAGATGAAAAAGTAGTGATTATTTGTTTGGGGTTGGGATTTTGATCTACCAGGATTTATGGCATGGGGAGGAAGGACATCAGGAAATTAGTCTGAGCTGGTTTTCTGGCTTATTCTTTTGGCTCAGGATTGGTTTGGATATTCTTTGGGATTCAAAAGCAGCGTGGGCAGGAAGCAGAGGGAGCTAATTCTGCCCCTCTGCCCGGCTCAGGTGAGACCTCACCTGCAGAGCTGTGTCCAGCCCGGGACACAGCACAGGAGGGACCTGGAGCTGCTGGAGAGCGTCCAGAGGAGGCCACGGAGCTGCTCCCAGGGCTGGCGCCCCCCTGCTCTGGAGCCAGGTTGGGAGAGCTGGGGGTGTTCACCTGGAGCGGAGAAGGCCCCAGGGAGAGCTCAGAGCCCCTTCCAGGGCCTACAGGGGCTCCAGGAGAGCTGGAGAGGGACTGGGACAAGGGATGGAGGGACAGGACAAGGGGGAATGGCTTCCCACTGTCAGAGGGCAGGGATAGATGGGATATTGGGAAGGAGTCTGTGGCTGTGAGGGTGGGGAGGCCCTGGCACAGGTTGCCCAGAGCAGCTCTGGCTGCCCCATCCCTGGAAGTGTCCGAGGCCAGGTTGGACAGGGCTTGGAGCAACCTGGGACAGTGGAAGGTGTCCCTGCCCGTGGCAGGGGGTGGAACAAGAACTTTACGGTCCCTTCCCACCCAAACCATTCTGTGACTCTCAGTTTTTCAGCAAGAAGTAATTCTCTATTATCAGGGGCAAGTTGGGGAAGTTTCCACACTTTCCAACCAGACACAGCTTCACCACAGGCAGAACTGAGGGGGTTGTGATGCACTTGAGGGGATCCATTCCCTCCATCAGCAGGAGGGAACTTCCTAAAAACAACCCAAACCCCAAACCTGGATCGTTCCGCCTTTAGTGTGCCCCGCATGGAATGGGATTACTGATGTTGTAACAACCCTAAAACAGCTTCCCAAGACCTGTGTGGAATCCCAGGGGATTCCTTTATCATCATCTTATCCCGCTTTTGAAGTGAGTGATTGATTTAACATGGCTTTTCTCCACAGGCTCTGATTATCCAGAGTCATCAAGGAACTTGCTCCAAACTCTGAAGTACATTAAGACAAGGTAATTCAGGGAAGTCTTTGCATCTGGAAATCTATGTAAGCACTTTCCTATCTGCTGGCCTGTAGAAAAGCCATTATTCTCGACAGGCGAAAAAAAATATTGGTAATATCACAAGAGGCTTTGGAAGAGAACATAAAACTAGTTTCATTTTCCAGTCAACTGAGATCTAATATTTCCTGTACAAGATGTTGAGATGTTTTAGAAAAGGGAGCAATGTTTATTTGTCTAAAGCACGACACACACACACACACAAGTTCTATATTGTGCTTGTGGCTTTTTTCCATTGTAAATGGTTTTGCAGGGAGAAATCTCTGTCCCATCCATCACAGCCAGTAGATTAGAAAAATATAAATATCGTCTAAAGAGAATGGAGCTGAGTCTCCTAAGGAACGCACAGGAGAAAAATGACAAATGCAGCATCCCTCGTGGTGGGGAAGGCTGGGGGCTGGGTCAGAGATAGCCTTGTTGTCTCCCTGGCTCCTGGGGATTTATTTGCTCACACTCCCAGGACAAGGCTCCCAGTGTGATATTTCATATCAGACGTGTCTTTTGGGCTGGTCCAAACCCATTTCATTGAGCAATCTGCCATCAGCAAAGGAAGGTTGGTCAAAACATTATTTTTTTCCCTTAGAAGTGCATCCGTTGGGATTTTTTTCTCAGTATTTTTCAAGTCCAGCGAGGATTTGTTCCCGAGTAGCCCCAAAGCACTCTGGGGAGCGCTGGGTTCCGATGCCCCCGTGGTGCTGTTCCCAGCCAGGAGCTGACAGCCAGGCTGATGCTCCAGGCCTTTGTCTTCTGAGCCATGACCATTCCTTAACCAGTTCTGGGCATGATGGGAGGCAAGTCTGTGCCCCGGAGAGCTCGTGGACGGCTGGATGGGAGTGTGATGAGGATGGAGCAGCAGTTACAGGGCCAGGGCTTGGAGTCAGAGTGGACCCTCCCTCATCCCTTTTGCCGGCTCATCCCCGTGGCTGAGAGCACTTGGAACGTCTGGTTGCACTTTGAAGGTTTCAAGTGTTGGGATTTTCGTTATTTTTCCTTTTTAAACTCCTCTTTTTTCTTTTTTTTTTTTTTTTATATTATTCTTTGAGAGCATCTTCCTCCTCAGAGCTTCCCTGACTGCCAGGAATTCTGAACCTTGAAGCTTCAGTGCTTTGGTTGGATCGTGTGCTGCCAGTGGTTTTGGTGTGGAAACCCTGCTAGAGCTGAAGTGGCTCTTTGGACGTAATCAGGGTAATCAGGGAAGCCACCCCCAGCTGAATTAGCCCCAGGTTTAATTGGGTATGGAGCACACCACAGCACTGGATGTTTCTCCTCATGCAGAGACCAAAACCCTCCCAGCACAGATTTTGCTCTTCTCATCTCAGTGATTCACCCTGCAATCCATCTTCCCTCCCCCAAAACCTCTCCATCCCCCAAAACCCATCTGGGAGGGTGAGCACGTCCCCTCCTGAGCACGTGCAGGGAGAGCAGCGGGCAGTGTGGAACAGCAGGCTACGGCTGCCTCTTTTAGCTTGGTTTCCTCTCCTTGGAAGCCTTTCCTTGGCATGGTGCTGCCAGGACCTGTGGTCCGTGTGGGGGAAAGATCAGGGTCAGGCCCTGGGAGGCCCTTGCTGTGAGAGGTCCGTGCTGCACAGAGGGAGCAGATGTGCCCAGCCACAGAAAGCAGCTGCTGGCGATGAAAAAGTGCAAATGACTGCAGGAAGATGCTCTCCTGCAGCCAAGCCTCATCCTGGAATCCACTCAGGTGCCTCTCTTCAGAAAGTTTCTCAGGGCATTGTGTGCTCTGTGACACCCCTGCTTTTGTTATTTCATTCTTTAGTGCAGCAGCCTTTTGTCTCTCAGCACAGACATCGTGTCAGAAAGAGAGATTGCCTGAGCCTGCCTCTGCTTTGGGCACTTTGTTGTCCCCGAGCGCCTGAGTGGCCTCTGCAGTCAGCCCACAGGGAAGAGCTGGAGCCCTCCGAGCCGTGTGGCAGGGAGCAGGGATTTGGGGAGAGCTGGTCATGGAATCATGGAATGGTGTGGGGGAAAGATCATCTTCTGTGACCCCCTGCCACGGGCAGGGACACCTTCCAATATCCCCCAGTGCTCCAAGCCCCGTCCAACCTGGCCTTGGACACTTCCAGGGATGGGGCAGCCACAGCTTCTCTGGGCACCCTGTGCCAGGGCCTCCCCACCCTCACAGGGAGGAATTCCTTCCCAAGATCCCATCCAACCCTGTCCTTTGGCAGTGGGAAGCCATTCCCCCTTGTCCTGTCCCTCCAACCCTTGTCCAAAGTCCTCCAGCTCTCCTGGAGCCTCTTTAGGCCCTGGAAGGGGCTCTAAGATCTCCCTGGAGCCTTCTCTTCTCCAGCCTTGCCACCCCCAGCTCTCCCAGCCTGGCTCCAGAGGAGAATTCTCTTGAGGACGCTGTGTTTGGGGGTTTGTAGATGGGAAATTGAGTCACAAGCTGCAGGATGGGTTTCTCAAGGCCATACAGGCAGCACTCAGGGCAAGGGGAGGTTCCTATTGTCTGCAAATCCCTACAGAAAACCTCTGTTATGGGCTGGGTTTTCCAGGGAAGCACCTCTCTGCTCCAGGGGGTGGCTGGATTAGGTGTCCCCGGGAAATGGCTGTTTGGGTGAGGATATTGCTGCCAGATCCCGTGTCCTGAGCAGTGCCTTTCTTCCCAGCTCAGTTGTCCCTCCCGGCCCTTGGGGTGTATTTGGGGTGTCACTGGGGTGTCTGCTTTGCTCTCGAGCGAGCTGTGAGCCGTGGAGGTTAATGGCCACTGAAGGAAAAGCCTTCAGGAGTGAAGAGTGTTTGTCCTGAGCATCTCTGGGTCAGCCAAAGCCCAGGAGAGGCTCCTGTGGCCACCCGAGCCCTCAGATGTGGCTGAGCTGCTCATGGGTGGCTGTGGGGGCCCTGCCTGGAGTGTGACACCTCTGCCCTGACCTCAGAGCATCGACTCTTTTTGTTAAATACATCAGTGCAGCCCAAACCTGTGATCTAGGAGGCCCTGGCTTCAAAAGCCAGTTGGGGGTGAGCCTGCTGCCCTTAAGGTAGTTTAGGAATTATTGATGGAATAACCTTTGGGGACCAAGTCTCGACTTTGACAGAGGCGAAGGAGAAATTGTTGTTTAAATAAACCCCCGGGACTGGAACTGGTGGTGACCCAGAAACAGTTCATTTTTTTTATTGCTTTCCATAGCTTCCCCAGGCTAAAGCTGTCTCCAGTAAAGGGAAACCAGGTTGTTACTGGGGGAGTAAGCAAATTAGCAGACGAGGGCAAAAGCTGAGCAGAGTCGAGGATCTGGGAGCTGTGACAGCTGAATAGCACTTGTGCCTCTCTCTCTTCCCTTGCTTTTAATGTCCCGCTGATCTGAAGCCCCTTTACCAAGCAATCCATTTATTTTTTCATTTTTCATCCCATTGTTTCAGTATTTTGGGGTAAAAGCAGAAGCTTCATTGAATGGCAATTCCAGTTTCAGCCTGTGAGATGCTCAGTCAAAACCAAACATATTCCCTCATCACTGAAGGATGTTTTCAGGAGCTTTATTATTCTTTATCATTTTAGCCACCACGTGGTTGCCCACTGGCCAGGCAGGTGTCCCAGCCCCCTCCCTGCCAATCTTGGGAATGTTGGGAGTAGGACTGGCAGGGGATAAATATGTTCTTATTCACTCATCACTTGGCCTGAATAGAGACCACCACCACCTCTAATTATTGCAGCATTGAATTTGGGGTTGCATTGAAGCTGGGGGCATCAATCCACCCCTCAGCCTCCATGCCAAGACCTTCATGCCTGTTCTGTGGGAGCTGCTCACCACCCGTGGGATGTTCCAGCTCCCCAGCCCACCCCACCGGTAGCTTGGCCAGCACGAAGGGGTTTGTTCACTTGTTCTGCTAATGGGATTTTGCACTGGAGGGAGCTGTTTCAGCTCCAGGGAACTGCACCTCTGGCCAAAATGAGCGTGGAGTTGACCACGGGCCATCAGTACTTAAAAGCTCAAGCCGTGGCCTGGCGGGCTCCGGGAGAAGCCGTGTCACATCGGATCAGAGTGAGCCCTCCTGAGCACCCGCCACGAGCTGAGAGCAGGACAAATGCAGGGGTGGCACAGATGGAGAGAGTAAACAAGTCTTTGCCCACATTATTGGGTTGCTAATGAGGAGAGACCTCATCAACCTCCCAGCCATCTAATTTCTCTTGGCTACCATTTCAGCTGGTCAGGAACCGCACCAGGAACAGCATTTCCTGGCATGAAACAGCTCTGGGAGGGAGATATTTCCAGTGGGAAAATGAGCAATTCTCCCTTTGTGCCCTGTCTTTGATACCAGAAGTCTCCTTCAGAGCACACATTTTCTGGTGAAAGACTAAAGTTCAATTCAACTGCCTATATTGATCGAGCTTCCACATTTCCCAGTACTCCCATGCCCACAGCACTGTGTGCCTCCAGCAGCGTCCCAAATCTCCATGGAATGGGAGGTGGGAGTCTCTGCATCCTCACCCTGCAGTTCTCATTTCAAGTGCTGCTGCTCAAGCCCAGAGCATTTGGGGGTTATTTTTATAACAATGACCTCTCCTCCGCGAAAGTGGAGTTGTTTCAGGGTTCAGCCACGGAGCTGAATTCACCAGTGCCCCTTTCACGGAGCTCAAATAGCTCCATCCCTCTGCCAGGAGTTTTCCTCCTCCCTGTGCCACCTCGGAGCATCAGAGCTGCCCCATTCCCTGAACTGGACGCAGCCCCCGCGGCTCCACAGGGGCTCCCAGCCCTGGCCATGTTGCACCGAGATCTATTGCTCACCCAGCAGTCTCAACTCACAAACTAATTAAAGTTCATGTCACACTGGGAAGATGCAAAACGCTCTCTGAGCACTAGATGTTATTATTTTAAGCTTCTCCTCTTTTTCCTGAGGCGCAGCAACTCCCTGAATCCCAGCTGGCACACCACATCCAGCCACAAAACACCGCTAATTGGGTGTTTCTCCTGCTGACCTCATTTCTCCAGCATACTTTGCCTGGGTTTATTTCCATGGGTTTTTGGGGGATTTTTTTTTCCAAGCGGGCCTAGAAACCAGATAAACAGAAACCAGCCACTTGAGGAGTGTCCCAGACAATCCTTGGTGGTTCCTGTCCTCCAGACCCTGCCCTGTTTCAAGGTGTGATAATCCTCCTCTTTCCCCATCGTCATCAGTTTTGTGTATCCAAGGAAATAAGGGGTAGAGGGAGATGGGAAGGAAGAGATCAAGGGTAGAGTGACGTCTTTGGAAGATGTTCCATTTGGAAGAGGTCAGAGACCTCTAGTCTAGGCAGGACCTAGTCTAGTCTAGGCAGGACCTAGACTATTACTCCAACCCATCAACAAGGTGTTGGCAGGTTCATCATCCTTACAAGGTTTTCCTGGGATGGGATTTGGATACTGAAGGGCAGCTTTTGGACTGACTCCCCTTCAAAAGAGAAGGTGACTTGTGCTATAAACATTGTGAAGCTCAGCCAGGCTCTGGTACCACTCCTGCCTGATGAACACACTGAGTTCATTAGCGACGACTTTGCTCAAGTCTCCCCGACCCGGTTCACCTCCCAAAGAATTGAGGAGCCTCCCATTAATTCCTTAATTGTGTTATTGAGAAGGTGCCTCCTCGGTGTCACCTTGCAGAGGTGGCAGGTGGAAAGCTCTCCCTGATGTTCTCCAGGTGGCTCCTTTCCTTCTTTTGGTGTTTGTGAAAACATTTGATTCCGTGTGTCAGATTCTGCCCCATCCGCCTTCCCTGGCGTTAATCCATCCTGCTGTTTCCCCCATACCATTCATTACCTCCTTAAAAGTGAATGCAGAGAGAAAACACAATTAGACGCTGCTTTGGTTAAATAATACCTTGGAAAAAAACAGAACAATGGTTTGAAAAATAAGGAGAGAGTGAAGATCACACAGTTTGAACTAATGATGGAAATTACCTCGAGTTAAGTTGGATTTTAAATCAGAGGTTTGGGGGATTGTATTTTTTTCTTTTCTTTCCAGTGAATTATGACAAATAGAGAGGCCTGCTGGATGGATGATTAGATTTTTTTTTTCTCTCTCTCCCATCCGCATTGAAAAATGAAATATTTCTGTAATATTAAATCCATCCAATTGATCAAAGTGTGGTGTCAAAAAATGTTGTAAGCGCTTCTTCTCATCCAACCCCCTCAGCAACTGCAGACCGGAGACCTTTTCAATCCCTTTCTGGAGGCAGCTGGAGGTTACCTCTGCAGAAAGAGTCTGTGCAAGGAATGAGTCTGCATTTCTCCAGCAAATTCCCACTGTAGGGACTTACAGAGGGCTGTGGATTTGACACATGGAATGACAGCACATGTCCTCATGTGCTTTGTGGATTTGTCTCCTCATATGTCCATAATCTGTTCTAATACTGCCTTGCCTAATGGTGGGGTCAGGAATGGGGGGCAGGAGGTGGCCAGGAATGGGGTGAGAAAGGGAATTTTTTACTTCCCTGGTTCAGCTTGATGAGGAACCACTGGGAGATTTATGGGTGTTTCCCCTCCCCTTATGTTTTTCTTTCCCTGCTTACTTTCACTGGGAACAAGAAAACCAAACAAACCAGAAACCTCAAATATTTGGTCACTGTTTGAGGAAGCAAACACAGAATGTATCCAAACATTTGGAGAGGTGGGAAGCTGGGATATTGCACAGTGGGATAAATGCAAAGTGTGTCCAGAAAAGAAAGACTTTTTGGAAAGCTGTCAGTGAGGAGAAGCTGAGAGAATTGGAGGTTGCCTAGTGTAGAAAGTAAGGGATGGTTTTCTTCAAGGGAAGGGGATATTATGGGTAAGATGGTGAGCAGTCTTCCAGTGAATAAAGGAGGAGAAACCAGCTTGGTTTCAGCAAGAAACCTTAAAGAGGAATAAACCCCCATTCTGCTGGGGTGGTGGAGTATGGGACAGGGAAGGTGGGGTGTTACGGACCCACCTTCAGCAGCAGCTTCATTAGGAATAAGTCAAGCAAAAACCAAAACAGTTGTTTACATGCTCTCATCCAGCCCCTGGAGCTGGCTGGAGAGTGACCCAATATCCCCTGAATTCTACAAAGCCAATTCTCCATCTCTTTCTATCACCTTTGGATCTGCTGTTTTGACATGAAACTCTGTTTGTCTTCAAAGAAAGACACTGGGAAAGAAAAGGGCCCGGCTGTTCCATCTGTTTGCATATCAGGGAAGGTGTCTGCTCGCTCTAGGAGGACACTTTTATTCCTGTGGCTGCTTGAAGATGTGCTCAGAACTGCCACAAAATGTGTGAGGAGCAGCAAGAGCTGCTTCGTCTCCTGGCGAATGAGCAGCGCTTTGGAAGAGCAAAGCAAGGAGTGAAAGGCTCCTGTTCTCTCACTTCGTGCCTCGGTGTCCCCCAGCTCCTGCACGTGCGTGGGAGATCTAAAGGTGGAAATCTCCCCTCTCTCCCTCTCCCACACATCAATCCCTTTGCTTTAGGAGCTCTTTGTGCTGTCGACTGACCCTCCTGAGGGAAAAGAAGCATTTTCCTTAGTTACACAAATGGACAAACAGGTGTAGAAGAGATGAAGTCATTTTTCAGAAAGTCACTGACAGAAATGAGGGTAAGTCAGAGCCTTCCTTCCCTTGCACAGCCCCTGGTGAACCTCTGGATAACCCAGAGGAGGGTCTCAAACAGCCCCACAGAAATGCAGCAAAGAGATGGATTGCTGGAACTCTGCTGCTTACCAAATTAGAAACAATTTAAGGATTTAAGGATTAAGTACCATTAATTACTGCCCAACAAATGCTGAGCTACAATGGAGCACTTGTGGAAATGGAGAGAGAAGTTTCTGCGTGAATACTAAATGGCTTCATTAATGCTGGGTGCAATTTCATTGAGTGATAAATTAATTAGCTTGATGCTCCAAGAATTACTGAGCAGGACCATGGGCACGTGTGATGAAGGGAGAGCAGGAGCCTGGTGTCCCCTCACCTGGGCAGAGCAGGTCACACAGGTGTGGGACACACCAGGGCAAGGTACAGGGAGCAAGGAAAAAGTGAGGAAATTGGTTTACTGAGAGAGGAAAAACCCAAAATGCTGCTCTGGATTTCCTCATCTGGATTCTCTGATCTGGAAAACACTGGAGGTTCCAGGGGTCAGGATAAGAGCAGGGGCGTCAAGGTCATTATTTTCCTCTTGCATCTGGAGATGATGCTTTGCCCTCCTGCTGTTATGCATGGTGAGTTGGCTGGACATCATCCCTGCTCCTTGTATTTCTGTTCCCCCCATCCTTCCTGTTCAGCCATAACCATGGGGCTGAACAGACCTTCCCAGCTCCTTGATTTCCTTTGGCTCCATGGCTCGTGCTGGGTGCTCTTCCCATCAGATACCAGGATGAGGAAGGTTGGCCTTTGCATCCTCTTTATCTAACACTCGTGGTGAACTCTTGGAGCATCCCAGGTTCCCTGGCACTGCTCTGAGGGCATGTTTACCTGGGCCTGGAGAAAGACTTGGTGCTTCCAAGATCCGGGAAGCAGAGCAGCAAAAGCCCAGCAAAGCAGTGACAGCTTGAACTGGAGTCTGCTTCCCGGCAGCAATTTCCCCCAGAAGCAGTGGAGGAGGAGGAGGGAGAAGCATCCAGCCGGGATGTCTGGCAGTGAGTAATTTGAGTTTCTCCTCGGGCTGTCATGCCCTGACAGCTGCCTGGGCAGAGGCTCACCGCCCCCCTTCAGCACATGTTACCTGGAGTTCAGCATCGGATTTCTGTCCCTCCAGACTTTTTAGCCGCCCGTGCCGTCGCAGCGTTATTGATTGCTCACCCAGCCGTGGCTGGAGCTGGATTAGGTGTGAACACAGCACTGCCCCAGCAGGCCCCACAAGCAGGGCAGGATGCTCCGAGCCTGCTCTCGCCATCGGTCTTTTTTTAGCTCTTTTTGTGTTGCTCTTTAGCTGCCTCCTGTTCCCTACGCTGTGTCTCTCTCTCTTCCCGAGCACGTTTGCAGTGGCTGGAGAGGTCAGGTGGTTTCATAGCTCTGAGCAGGTCCCTCTTTGCCCCAGGGCTTGGGGTCCTTCAGCTCATTTGGTTCCCATTCCTGAAGGCAGAGGGTGCGAAATGGCAGCGAGAGACCCCCCCTGCCAAGGGGAGATTGAACAGTGAGGCCATGTTTGTGCCCCACCGTAGCTCCCCACCTCCCTCTCTATCATTCCTCTCCCAATCCCTGCAAAAAGGCCCTGTTAAGGTCACCAGGGCTTGTGTCCTGACATGTTTTCCTAATATCCAGCCTAACCCTCCCCTGACGCAGCTCCACGCTGTCAGTGGGATTAATGCTCTCCTTTGAACAGCAGCTCGGGAGCTGCAGCACAGAAGGATGTGAAGAGTTTGCTACTGCTACAAGACAACAGAAAAGTCTGGAAACTTCAACCTGTGGAAAATTGAACCTCGTGGGAAGTTAAACCTCCATGCAGCCTCTCAGGAAGAACCTCCCAAGCTTGGAATATCCAAAAGGCCTCAAAAAAATACATAGTGAAAAAATAAACCACCTGCAATTTTTTTCCTGTTCAGGGTCTCACAGCATCCCCTTCCCAAGGCCCCATTCCAACCCCATTTGGACCCTTACCTTGGTGCAGCCTTCAAGGCATAGCCCAAAAGTTCCGGGTCTGCTTTGGCCAAGAGGGATGGGTGTTCAGGATGCCCAAGTGGAGAAAAGATGTGGAGACTTCTCTCTGCTCTGAATGACTCTCCCTGGCTCCTGGTCCAGCCCTGGCTCAATTTGTGCAGCTCACAAATGAAATGAGTGGAGTTTCTCACATCCCCTGACCTATCCATGGAGACGTGTCCTGGATTGGCCATTCCAGACCGGAGAAGGAATATCTAATTAACAACCCTCACGCTCACAACATGCAGAACTCCCACCAAAGTTTTCCTAACGTAATGAGCTGGTATAAAAGCAGCCAGAGGGAGACATCGTCGGCTTTATTGGGCTGGCACAGGCAGGCACAGAGCTGTGCATTCTGGAGTGCCATCTTCTGGCACCTGCAAAGTGAACTCCTCGCATTCCTGCATGGCTGGAGCAATCTGGTAACGCAGAGCTGTGCCAGGCATGAGGGACAAAGCGGATTTCCTGGATTTTCCGGTGTATCCTTGAAAGATGCGTGGAGTGCAGATGCTTTTTTTTAGCATCCCACCATCCCTCAGGCTGCCGGGTACCTGCCTTTGCCAGCACGAGGAGCCGCGCATCTGCACGGAGCTGGTATCGGCTCCCCGTGCCAGCTTGGGAAGCATCTGCTTCCTGGTTTATTTATCCCCTCTGCAATCACCACGGGAGGATAATCTCAGTGACATGCCACATCTTGTTTACAGCCGGCCCCTGAAAAGTTAGAAGTGCAAGTTGTGGGGTGGGGAGGAGGCGGGGGAGGACGCGGAGCCGCGCACGCCGGGGACGGAGAGGGGAGCTGGGGAAATGTATAAAATATTAAATGACATCGTGGCAAGACACAGACAGGGGTAGAACAGTAATTAAAGTAAACAGCACATCAAAAGCCTGGCTAAAACTCACATTTAAATTTCAAGACAACGCAGAAGCAGCTCATGTAGCCGTGTGTAAATGTGTTTCCAGGAACCTTTTAAGAATATTAACAATGATGGAAGCAGAACAGCAATGATTCAGACTTTATGTTATGTGACAATACAGGAGGCCACCAGACTCCTGCCTGGCTGTTGGCATAAGGAAGCTGATGAGAGCCTGGATCTTGCCAGAAGAGCAGGTTTCTTTCCAGGAAGTGAGAGATCCCGAAGTGAGCAAGGATGGAGCCTCTTCTCTTGCCAGCGACGTGCGGGGTTTCCTTCAGCCCCACAGTGGGACTAAAAATTGAGAGGCAGGGGCTTAGTTCCCTACACCCAGTCCCAGCTTGTATCCTGCTGTCCGCTTCCCAGGCTTTGTCCAAATTCGTTTTAAATGTCCCTGGTCAGGTTCCTGTGCATTCTTGGTTGGGATCATCCAGACTGTTGCTGCTTTCTTGACCTTCCCTTTGCTTGCAGCCACCAGTTGACCTTGGTGTTGCCTCCTGCTCCATTCCAGCCTGGAGCACGCTCACTCCCCACACGGAATCACCACACCTGATGCCTGAATATAGCAGAGAACATAATTGGAAAACTCAGGTCAGGACCGGAGCCGTGCAAGACAAGCTGAGCAGCACCTTCCCTCCCCGGCTCTGCTCTCCAGCAGCACATTTGAATTAAGGGCCAGAAATCAGTGTCAGATTTGTCTGGACTCCAGCACTGAGCACCTTTGGGCTATAGAGCAAATCTCTTAATTATTCCCTGTGCCATTTGCCCTCGCCTGTACAAGGACTACAATAGCTCTGTCCTTGGGGAGCCTGAATTCTCCTTAGTCCTGATAATGCCGTGATTTACGGAGGATTTCCTGACGAGCCTTCAGGGCACGGTGTTACCTAATGGAAGCAATTAAAAAGCATTGGGAAGTGACCCCCTGAAAGTGCAGGCAGCTGCAGATGAAATAAGGGAATTAAGAGGCTGCAGAGACCTGCAGGAGCCAGTGCCTTCATCGTGCACCACAGCAGGATCATGGAATGGGAATGGGGGCTTGGGAAGGGGATGCTGTGAGACCCTGAACAGGAAAAAAATTGCAGGTGGTTTATTTTTTCACTTGACTCTGTATTTTCAGGAGGCCTTTTGGATATTCCAAGCTTGGGAGGTTCTTCCTGAGAGGCTGCATGGAGGTTTAACTTCCCACAAGGTTCAATTTTCCCCAAGTTGAAGTTTCCAGCTTTTTCTGTTGTCTTGCAGCAGCAGCAAACTCTTCACATCCTTCTGTGCTGCAGCTCCCGAGCTGCTGTTCAAAGGAGAGCATTAATCCCACTGACAGCGTGGAGGGTCAGGCTGGATATCAGGGAAAGGTCTGTCCCACAGTGGGTGGGCACTGACCAGGCTCCCCAGGGCATGGGCACGGCCCCAAGGCTGCCAGAGCTCCAGGAGCCTTTGGACAACGCTCCCAGGGATGCACAGGGTGGGATTGTTGGGGTGTCTGTGCAGGGCCAGGAGTTGGACTCCATGATCCTTGTGGGTCCTTCCCAACTCAGGAGATTCTGTGATTCTCCTGTTATTTATATTTGGGGAAACTGAGGCAAGGCGTGGGGGGACAAGTCTGAAGGGGACAGTGCCCATGCCTGGGGTCTCCAGACTGGGCAGGGAGTCCTGCTGCTCTCTCAGCAGGCAGGAAACAGCACTGGCAGCTGGGCTGAGCCTCAGGACAGCTTTACCCGTGAAATATCCGTACTGCTGCTCCTTCCCAGGGCACTGGAGTGCAGCCGGCAGTCGGAGGCCTCCATCTCCAGCACCAGATGGACAGCCCTAACAACTTCCAAGCGTGATTGTCTTCGAAATATTCCAGTCACTCCTGGGCAATTTGCATCCCAAGTTCACAGGAGGTTGGTCCCATATCCCAAGGACAAGCATTACATGGACCAAAGACTTTCTTAGCCAAACTCCTTGGCCCTCAGTACAGAAAAGCATAACTTGGTTTTGGGAAAGAGTAGCTCAAAACATACTCAGTTTTTTGGTGCCTTTTTTTACCACCACATGAAGCCCTTTCTCAAAGCCATCGTAGGTTTAGCCAGGACAGGATTTCCCTTTTTTCCCCTTGCACAGAGTGGCTGAGTCTCCGAGCAGGATTTTCCCAGCATGCAGATGTTGTTGTGACCTAGATGCTTAAGCATTCATTTACTGCTGAAGTTTTGCATTTAGAGGTCTTAAGAGTTCGGATCGTGGGCTGTCTGGAAAGCTCTGAAAGGGAAAAAACACCGAGGGCAGCTCACGAGTTCCGAGAGGAAAGCGATTTGACGTTCCTATGCCTCCATTTATTGGCAGCCCACAATGAGATGTAAGGAAATGTCAGAAAATCCCATGTGCACATTGGTTTGGATCAGGAAAAAATTGCTGCTTGCCTCTGCCCGGAGGCTACGAGTCGCTCTGCTAATGCAGAAGGCACTAAAATGACCCCTTTGTTTTTCCTATGATCACTTCTGATAGCGCGCTCTGCCAGAGATATCATATCTTTGATCTCTCTGTGCTGATGTTAAGTCTCTCTTGAGTTCAGTAGCATCTCCTTGAGATTAATACTTCATGGCATTCTCAGCACCAAGCTGTCCTAACCCATACATCACAGGATGTCACGCTTCGCACTCGCCTCTGCCTCAATGACTTCACGCTGGCACGATAAATAACCCTTGGCCGGCTCCGCTCTCCCGTCCCTGTGTGCAGAGTTCCACGAGGAACGAGGAAACTCTCGGGAGGTGAGGAGGGAAGGGATGCTCCTGTGGCCACAGCAGGCAGGAGGACGGCCCTGCCTCCCTCCCCGGAGGGAGGAAGGTGCTGGAATTTTGCGAGGATTGTTCCTAAGCCCTCTCCGGGCGGAGGGAGGGACCGTGCACGGCGGTTGCCCTGTGCCTCCCTTATAGGGAGTGACAAACCGATGTACCCCAAGGGGACCCATCTGCCAGCCAGCTCCTTCCACATCTCCTCTGCGAGGCGACTTAGCAAAATCTCTGTCTGCTTTGGATTTTACTTTGGCTCCAGCTTCTTCCTTATTTGTTTTCCAAGGGCTGGGCGAGCAGACCGGGCTCCTCTAGCAGGACAGGCTGGGTGTGAAAACACCTTCCCCTTCTTTGGGGGTGTGTGAAATGCTGCCAAACCCTGGTGCTGCAGCCCTGCAAGAGGCACCACAAATTTCAGCTGGAGCTGCCTCAGAGCCCTCTGAAGCCCTCTGCTCACCCTGACCCTGTGGGCTGCTACCCGCACAAATCCCCCGCCTTGCCCAGGGCAAAAAGGGAATTTTAAGGGAATTTAGGACGTTACATCCCTCACATGTTGGGTTTCCTGAAATGCTCAGTGTTGAGCAGGATCTGGCAATGCAGAGCAGGGTCGAGGCTGCTGTGGCCTTGATGCTCTTGGGATTGAAACAAGGTCATGGACATGATCCAGCCAGGGAGCAGTGAAGTCCTAGTCTTGGAGATGCTTGAATATGATGCTGGGAGATGTCCCCAGGGGATGAAATCTGCTGTGCTCTGGGTGGTTTGGAGTGAAGAGGACTTCCCAAGGTCTTTTTTTCTTTAATCTCGGGTCCATCACTTCCACCTTGAGTATTGCTCTCAGGCATGGGGTGGGATTCGTGGGGTGTCCTGTGCAGGGTCAGGAGTTGGACTCGATGATCCTTGTGGGTCCATTCCTGATCTAGTGGGTGACACCCCTGCCCATGGCAGGGTCTTGGAAAGAGATGATCTTCAACGTCCCTTCCAACCCAAACCGTTCTGGGATTCTCTGATTTAAGGCTTGGAGCACAACCTGCTCAGAGCCAAAAGGCCCCTGGCCCAAAGAGCAGCCACCAAACAGACACAGGAAGGGATGCACTCCCAAAAGGGGGAATGAGGACACACCACAAGGCTTTTTCTCCCCAGAAAGAAGGGATTTATGGGGTGGGCTCAGTGTAACACTGGCTGGATTGGCCATTCCTGTGTTGAAGTCATGTGAAGCACAGTGTGCTGCTGCAACCCCCAAACAATTAGCACGGATAAACCTGGCCCTAATGAGAGCGTGTTGCTAATGGGGTGCAGCAGGCTGGGAGTGCAGGTACTCCGTGTGCCTCACGGGCTGAGTGGCTGCTAATGAGGAGGGACGGTGCAATTAGAGAAACCCCCTTTTCTTCTAATTTTCCACCTGTCTCTGGGAAAAAGGGTTTCATTTTTTAAAGTTCTGTCACACCAGGTTAGGGTATTAACAACCATGGTTCACTGCTATCTGTATTTGTTCCATTTGTGGCATTTATGATGGTTATCCACATTAATTATTTCACTGCTTAAGTCCCTTCTAATTTCAGAGCACTGTTATTTCCAAGAAAGATGGATATTAAATATGCCACACATCAGTGCGGGGTGGCATTACACCGTGCTATTAAGTTCTGATGCGAAGACTTGGCAAAAAATAACTTTGCTATTTGTAATCACCGTGAAGTGTTTTAGTGTTGCAGCTTGGAATAAGAAATAAAGATGATGACAGGAACTGATTTCTTATTAGGACGTGGTGCAGGAGTTTACATAAATCAGGAAGGAAATAACGAGGTAACCCTTGGCTGGCCAGATCCATCTGGGTACCTGTTGGTTGGGGACTGGCGGGGAATAGGGGGGTGCAAAGTCTTTGAGGGGAACTCACTGAGGGCTGGAGCCCCTCTGCTCTGGGGCCAGGCTGGGAGAGCTGGGGGTGGTCAGCCTGGAGAAGGGAAGGCTCCAGGGAGACCTCAGAGCCACTTCCAGTGCCTAAAGGGGCTCCAGGAGAACTGGAGAGGGACTGGGAGAAGGGATGGAATGCCAGGATAAAGGGGAATGGCTTCCCACTGCCAGAGGGCAGGGTTAGATGGGATATTGGAGAGGAATCCTTCCTTGTGAAGGTGAGGAGACCCTGACACAGGTTGCCCAGAGAAGCTGTGGCTGCCCCATCCCTGGAAGTGTCCAAGGCCAGGTTGGACGGGGCTTAGAACAACCTGGGATAGGGGAAGGTGTCCCTGCCCATGGCAGGAGGTGGGATTGGATGGGATTTAATGTTCTTTTCAACCCAAACCACTTGAGGATTCTTTGATCTCCACCCAGCACCAAGGTTCTTTATTCCCCCAGGGAAGAGGTGAGACCCTGGTGGACTGGAATGAAGGGAGAGACCCATCGGTCCCAGGAAGGAGCTGGAGCCCCCAGGGGGTTTGGGGATGGCGTGTGATGATGCAGAGGTTTGGCAGCACTTTTCCATGGAATGAAGGGGCCTTTCACATGTTCCTGGGGCTGCATTTTGCACACACAACCCTCTTGCCCTGCCTGGTGTTGCTGACAGAAATGTTGGGCTTTTTGGGAGCAGCTGCATTCCCATGGCTGGGAGGTGCTACCCCCTTTCTAACAAGGGTGAAGCCCCAGGACTGGCTGTGGTCCATCCTGCGAGGGTCCTGCATTCCTGGGAAAGCAAAGGAGAGGGATTTTACTCAGGAGGAGGAAATGGATCCCCCCATGTTCCCTGTGCCTCTTTAGGAGGTGGTACCTGTGTCTGACCGGGGGGACAGCCGGAGAGCCAGGGTGGATGTGACTCTTGGCACTGGACACCCGAGTGCTGCAGCAGCTCTTGCTGCAGCATCCCATTAAGTAGGGCTTGATCCACAAAGAGACCCCCGGACATCCTGCCAGGGAGGCAGGACACCGGCGAGGCACTCACATTTTGGGCAGTGGTGATGATCCCTGGCTCCAGAGGCAAAGAGCTAAAGCTGCTCATCAAAGGGAAGAGGGAACGGGAATTGTGTGAGTAACTGCTTTGCAGGGTGCCAGAGGCTGGAGCAACAGCTGGGGATGGGGTTAGGGTTTGCCTTGGGTTGAGCCTAAGGAAGATTCTTTGTGATTTTCAGCAAATCAGTGATAAAAAAAACAAAGAAAGGTTGAGATCAAATGCAGAGCTTTGCTCAAGTCCCAGGTGAAATGTTTCCTCTTAGCAACGAGTGTTTGTGTACAGGTTGCACTAAGAGAGAGGAATAATTTGAAATTAAAAGTAAACTAAAGGGGAAAAAAGTGTCTCTCTTTTTTTTTTTCAAGTGTCAAAACAAATCTCTCCAATTCCTTGGAGGAATTGTTTGTTTATTTTTGGCTGCTGTGGTTTTAGTTCCTCGAGCCCCAGAAACTTTGGCAAGGAGACATTCCAGCATCTCCAGAGCTATCTGTGTCTGAGCTGCATCCACTTGGGAATCTCAGGTCCAGGGCATGATCCCAAGGGATCAAACCATATTTCTGGGTGGAGGAGCAGCAGTGGGTGCTCAGCAGAGTGCAGACCACGAGTGTTGGATGAAGGTCCATCATCCAAGTCTGGATACAGACAGCTCCTCATTTCCTCCTCTGCTTCGTGTCTCAGCTCCCAGGCAGCTCCTGCTCAATACAGAAGGATACACCAACCTTTCTCAACTGTTATTGTCTATTAATTAAATGCTAATTAATTATTAAAAGGGTATTTATTGAGATTTAACAAGTCTGCAGCCAGAAAACAAGAAAAAAACCCCATTGGTGGCAGGTGTTCCACTGCAGTAATGAGGTTCTTAATAATCAATTGGCATTTGTTTGACTTAGAATAACATTCTTATTAAATCTAAATCAACTCTTTACTTGAGACACTTAATTACATGTGGGTTATTTTTTTTTCCCCGCCACCTTTCCCCGGCGCATTGGGAGTTCCCAGCACAGACGGAGGAGTTTGTGCCTTGATAAATATGAAAGGTGATGGTTATTCATGGAGAGTGCCACTTATGGAATGATTTCCCCGAGCTCCTATCCCTGCTCGTGCTAACAGGAGCTCTCAGGGCTCGTTCTCCCCTCATTAGGGAAGCTGGCACACCGGGAGAGCTGCCGGGCTGGTACCAGCTCCGTGTCCACCCCAGGGCAGCACTGCTCCCAAGCACTCTCCTCCCCTGGTTTAGGGAGGGAATTACCAGCCTCGCCTTTCGCTTGGTTATTTGTTAGAAATCCCATTTAGCACTGGGAGAAGTTGCTGGTGCAGTGCTGGAAACCCACGGGAGGGAAAATAAAACTCCTCCCAAGCATCTGGGTGGCCGTGGTGCCCTGTGGGGAAGAAGGAGCTCCACAAAAAGGCACAGGAATCACTCTGGCTGGAGTTTTGTGTTGCTGATGTGAAGGGGAAAGGCTCCCTACTCCCTTATCCAGACATTTTGCTTCCTTCAGGGTCAGCAGTGACTTTTAAAACATCACTTTTGGGTACCTTTTCGCCTTGGAAGGAGATGGGAAGGCAGGCAGGGGAGAAACTGCTGCCTTTAATTGGAATTTAATTACTTCCCCTTTTAATGTGGCTTTTAAAAAGGAAACAAGGATCCCAACCGGGTGCTCTTGTAGCACAAATAACAACAGGGAAGAAAAAAAGGAAAAGTACCCGACAACAACAAACAATCTGTGCTATTACAGGATCATTATTCTGATATTATTTATTTCAGACTTTTTGATACTCTCCAATGCTTGACTTCACAGGCTCATTTAGTTCCTTTCAAAAGCAAAGCAGTGCTGCAATTTGCCAGGAGAAAATGTGATAAACACCATGAAGGGGGGAAGGAAATAACCCGGCCACCGTAGGGATAAATGTGTATTTATTTACGGGCTGGGGAGACGTGTGGGCGTGAGGAGAGCGACCTTCACAGCTTCAGAGCCCCAGCACAGGGAGCACCCGAGGTCCAGAGGTTCAAGTGATGGTCATTCAGTCACCTCCCAAATTTTACATTCCCTGCGTCTTGCCTGGGAAGATGGCGGCAGGCATGAATGCTTTCCTGCATCGCCCGTGGTGGATTTGGAATTGTGATGCTCCAGCATTGGCAGGAGCTGCTCTGGGGCACCCTTTGAGAAGTGGCCAAGCCCTGGGACAGGCTGCCCGGGGCAGCGATGGAATCACTGTCCCTGGAAGCATTCAAAAAACCTGTGGATGTTGTGGTTAGGGACACGGTTTTGTGGTGGCCTGGGCAGTGCCGGGTTAAGGGTTGGACTCGATGATCTTGGAGGTCTTTTCCAATGTTAATGATTCTGGGATTCCCAGGAGTGCTGCGCACAGAGTGAGTGGGGCAGGATTGCTCTTGGGGCAGGGAATGCTGCAATCCAAATACCTCCAACCCACAGGGAAGTATCTCCTGCTCCCCTGGTGTAAAATACTTCACTTCCCCTGTGTCCAGCTCTCTGTGCGTGTGGCTGTTTCCACAAGACCCTCTCCAGGGGGCTGGAAACACCTCTGTGCTTCAATCTCCAAGGCTCTTCTGCCTTTCCCGGGAAGAACCGAGAGCCACCCAGAGGGATCTGTGAGCTTATCCAAAACCCAGAGAGCTGGGTCTGACCCAGCTTCAAACCAAGGAGAGGAATAAGCTGTTTGTTCTCTCTGGATGGTCTTGAGCATCCCTGAAAGTCTGGGAGCTCCTGGGTGTTTGTGTCAGGAAGAGTTAGGTCACGAGATCAGTGGATCACAAGGCTCTGCCTGGATTATCATCGATAGACAGCGAGAGCTGTTGCATCCAATTAGTTGTATGGATTAAGGGAATCTCTTCTGAAGTTTGCTGGCCCAGGAAGAAGAAAAAAAAAGGCAGAAAAAAGCCTGAATAAAGTAATTTCAATTTAAGAAGAACCCAACTGGAATGCGATGATATTTTAGGCCCCTTCCAGCCCAAATCATTCTGGCATTCTGTGTTTCAAAGTTCTGTACTCAGAGAGTGGTGAGGCCCTGGCACAGGTTTCCCGGAGGAGCTGTGGCTGCCCCATCCCTGGAAGTGTCCAAGGCCAGGTTGGACAGAGCTTGGAGCAACCTCGGACAATGGGAGGTGTCTCTGCCCATGGCAGGGGGTGGGACAGGATGAGCTTTGAGGTCCCTTCCAAGCCAAACCACTCTGGGATTTGGCGACTCTGTGATCTTGGTGTTTGGGATAGGTAGGCGGATGGGGAGCTTTGGACGTGCCTCATCCCAAAATTCCTCTTGAAAAGGAGCCCGAATAAACACCCCACCACAAATCCTGTAACTCATTTATCATCTGAAGGACCATGATATTGAGAAATGAGCCTTGATGTTGTGAAATGATGGAAATACATGGACATCATTTAGCTAGAGCTGCTTTGTTCAAACGGTGCGATGAGGGTTTATGTACATCTCTGTTTTTTATATATTTAATTTTTTTGGCAAAGACACGCCCTGCCACATGCTTTCAAAGGCTTTTTTGGGATGAACATGGCCTTTGTTGATTTCTGTCTAATTGTGGTGCACCTCAACCCTCCATGCCAAGATTCATTTGAAGTTTTTGGGTTGCACAGCTGTGTCGAGTCCCACAGTTTCCCACCTCGCCTGGACTTCCCATGAGAAGGGGCTGGAGGCAACCCCACAGTGCCAGACCTCCCTGGATAGAGCACCCCCACCTGCTCGTGGTTGGGAAGGTGTGGGAGAAGAGGGTAGGATCAGCCAACCCACTGCAAAACAGCCTTCCTGGGCTCCCTCTTACACCTCGAAAGCGCCAGCAATCCCTGGTGGGATTTCATCTCAGCTCACGCAAGAGCCAGCGGCGCCGAGCTGCTGCAGAGCAGCCAAATTCACTCAGAATGAACTAAAAAAGGAGGGTTTCCTAGAGAAAAAAAAAATTAAACCCAACCCTAAAAGCAACAGCAAACTGCCGAACACAAACCAGCCCCCTCGGCCCCTCCTGCTTTGGCAGCGGAACGGAGCTCGTACCCATGACCCGAGTTTTTTAACAGCGCCTTCTCCAGCCTGCGACAGGGATTTGCTGTCCCCAGAGCCCTGTCTTTGGGGACGCGTGTCAGAAGCACCCTTAAATCTTCAAAAACACCCCCCCAGCCCCCGGCTGGCTGCGGGCCGGGCGCCGGGCTGCCGCCGGGAGCTGCGAAAACCTGCTGCTGGACAGGTGGAGCGGGGTAATTACACACGGGGAGGGGCAGCGCGCCGGAATTGCTGGTGTGGGCAGACAATTAGAGGCTTTTCCAGAAGATTGCCCTGTCCCTCCCATCTGTGCTCCGCGGAGGAGTTTTACGCTGGCGGTGCTGTTTCTGTCCTCAGCCGTTTGCCGCTCTGCCCAAATTACGGCTCCGCCTTCCTTTGGACACCACCGGAGCATCCTCCGGTTTTTGGGAGGAGGGAGAGGCGCTGGTGGGGCTTGGGCAGGGGGTTTGCTGGCGGCTCAGAGCCCCCCACGTGGGATACCATCGCAGGGTTTCCCTGAGAAATCAACCCTCAGGAGGCTGATTTGGGGTAGGTTTGGTGATTTCTGGGTTTCTCCAGCTCACCAGGGACATTTTTTAACTACACAACATTTAAAAGGTCCCTTCCCACTCCCAACTATTCGATGAGTCCATGTGTGCAAGCAGCAGGGAGGGCAGGCAGCTCCCAAGGCCAACAGCAAAGGGAACAGCTAATTACAACCCAATTTCAACCAAAATCACTGTTTTTGTCTTAATTGTGTATTTATTTTCAATATTTGATGTGCTGAGGAGTTAAATACAAATTATTTTGGATGGCTCACCACTTTTTTTTGCTTTTTTTTCTAAACTCAAGGCAGGACATTTGATTTCAGCACTGAGGGGTTATTTCTCAACAGTTTATTTTTCACATTATGGTCGCTTGGGTTTGAAAACATTGCCACTGGCCATTTGTTGAGTTTTCTGTAGCAGGAAAATAGTAATAATAATAAAACAGAATACTCGGATGATTCACAATGTCCTGTGTCAGCTTTTCTTTCTCTTGGAAAGATGATAAATTGGGTGAAAACTTTCTCCCAGCTCCCAGGATGGCACTGGATGGAGCTTGTGGTGAAGCTGTAACTATTTCCTGATGTCCCCCATTGTCCCTGGCTCTTGCCAAACTCATTCCAAGGGGTGACAGCAGCCCCTTTGGGATGGAAACCACTCTGACACACAAACCTGGGTATTTATGTGTACGGATACAGATTTATTTTCCCTCTTGCCATATCTTAAAAGCCCTGTCAGAACCCTTTGCTTCAAACCCAGCCAGACTCTGAGGTGAGCCTGAGGACTCCTTTCTGTCCTGTAAATCCATATACCTGGGGAGAGACAGAAATAAAACAAGGATTCAGTAAACTGGATAAGTTGGCATCAAAATACACAGGCTGCAAATAAAAGATGGAAAATAATATTTGGGAAGGAAATTGATTCTTTATGAGCATCACGTGATGGAGTTGCTGTTTGCAGGGTAGGGGCAGCCTCTTACCCTTCACCATGGGCTGCTGCTGCTGCTGTGAGGGAGCCTCGTGTCTCTTTTGCTCCTTCTTTATGGAGCAATGAACCAAAAATGCCTCTTTTCAACGGAATTCTCAGTGGATTTTGCTGTTTGGAGGTTTTGCTCCTGAAGGTCCGAGCGTCTCTGCCTGGTGGTGTGTGGGGACCAAAAACTGGCATTCTCTGTTGTATTCTCCATTTTGTTCTCCGACTTTTTGGTTGGGAAGCTTCTATTCCAAAACCCCCAGGGTGCAGCACCCGCTGGCTCTGCCCCTCGCCCTGAGCGTGGTGGGGCAGGAGGCACTGGGGGCTTCACCAGCCCCATCTCCCCAGCTGGTTTCCTTCATCCTGCCGCCCTTTCCAGTTCGGAGCTGTCCTGCATCTGCTCACCCTTCCTGCCCGGGGGATGGGAGGGATGTGCAGGAAAACGGGGATGCTGCCCTGGGTGCTGTGTGTGAGTCCCAGTGCTGCAAGGACAAGGCGGGGGGTTCAGCTGATGCCAAGCAGGGAGGGGCACCTCCAGCATCTTTCAGCTTCCCAGAACCTCTCCCATCCTCCCTGCCCTGCTTCAACAGGACTCAGCCTCCCAACACCTTTTCCATGGTCCTTGCCCTGCTTCCACGGGGCTCAGCCTCCCAAAACCTCTCCCATCACCCCTGCCCCGCTTCCAAAAGGCTCAGCCTCTCCAAAACCTTTTCCATGGTCTCTGCCCTGCTTCCACAGGGCTCAGCTTCCCAAAACCTCTCCCATCACCCCTGCCCTGCTTTGTCGGGACAATTAAACACCTTTTGAGGCCACGCTGAGCTCACACCCATCTGCCTGACATCCTGGGGCAGCAGCCTGGACGTGGCAGCTCTCAGACCTGAAAAGCCACTCACATCCCCTCTCCTGAAAGGTGCCTTCCAGGGACACAGCCCCCGGGCTCTGCTTTCGGCTGGGGCGGGTTTCGGCACGCTGAGCTCCGGCTCCGCCGGCCCCCGCTCCCCTCCGAGCCGCGCAGAGGGGCCGTGGGAGGTGCGAGCGCTCCTTTGCCGTCAGACTGCGGCACCGACCCCGCTGCTCGTTCAGCGCTCCTCGGTGGAAACAAGGGGCTCCAGGGGCCGGGAGAGGGATTTAGGGGCCCTTCCCGGCGCTCCCGCCGCCCCTGTGGCCGCTGGAGCCCCGGCAGCGATGTCCCCTCACCTCCCAGCCTCGCCCTCCCGCTGCCGGCGCCTCTGGGAGCATCGTGTTTTCCCTCTTCCCTTCAGGGCTGGATTACAGCCTCTCTCTGCAATTTAATTGTGATTAGATGCACGAGTGGTGCTGCTCGATAAGGCTGGAGAGGCAGTCAGGGATGAGTTCACCCCTCCGATCATTTCCACCGTGGCTTATTTATGCTTTTTTTCCTATTTTTATTTCTCTCCTCTTCCCTTCTGTTTTTTTCCCACCCTCACTTGTTTGCTGGTTGTCATTTCCCCCAACTCTCCCATAAATGACAGAAGGAAAAAGATCCCCACAACGTTGCTACTTCCAGTCAGATGAGTCCATGAGACTCTTTGTTTTCCTTTTTCTGCGCATTTTTTCCCTTCTCTTGCCCCTGGTTCTGCTCCATCGTCCTTTTTCCCTATTTTTTTCATTCCACCTGAGTGTGCCAGCCTTTAGCAGTCCATACCCTTTACATCATGTCACATTAGAAATAGGAAAAGGAGAATTTAGGAGTGGTCTTTAAATAGATGGAGAGATTTTCTCTAAGAAAGTGCAGCTCACAGCCCAAGTTTGGAAGAAGTTTGCCAAACACCTCCCAAGGCAGAGGAGATGGATAGGGAACGATCTCTCCCTGCTCCCCTAATTTACAGCCCTGACAATACGATGCCGTTAGTGAGCATCCATCTTCGTGCATGAAGGGGGGGAGGAAAAATGAAAATAATAAAAAAAAAAATCATTATGTGCCTTTCAGCATTGACCAGCCCGAGGAGACGCGAGTGATTCTTAAGAAAGTCGTGTATCTTCTTTACTTTGGCATCAACATAAATAAAATTACTTATCTCTCGAATTTAAATGCTCTGCACCTTTGGCAGGCAATAAATTCTTCTCTCCTGTCCCTTTATGTATTTATTTCTCACTCCATCCTTCACCTCTGAGTATGAAACTGCAGCTTCCCTCCCTGCTCCCCGAAGTTTCCTCCATCCTTCCCACTGCTGTTGGATTTAAAACAGAGATAAGATTGTAATAATAACCATTGTCTTGGAAACCAACGTGGATCCTTCTCATGGTGAAATCATAAAGCCCAGACTGCTGCTTTCAGGTGGGACAGGGTGAAGCTGTTTCATGGGATCACAGAATAGTTTGGATTGGAAAGGAACATAAAGATCATTTCGTTCCAATCCCTCTTGTTTCCACAGGGAATGGCTCAGCCCTGCACCAAGAGCAGGCAGGTGTGTCCCCATCCCATTGGCATCATCCCATTTAGCAGGCAAAACAAATCCAGCTGAAAAATCCACATTTTTCCCAGAACAAAATTCAAGCAGGAAACCCTTAGTCCCAGGATGTCTTTTGTCAGGAAGATTTTTGCTCTTGCCCTTGGAAGTCCGAAGGATTTGGGATGAGTGGTTTGTCTGAGGACCACATGTAGAAATGCAACAGGAACTCACCTGCACTGATTTTTTTTTTTAATTCCGAGCCCATGTTTTTCAAAGCCTTCTCTTTCTTCCCCAACCCAAAATAACCTGGCAGCTATGACATTTTAACAGGAAATTAAATGAAAACATTTATTTTGAATTGACATTTTGACTTGAAATGCTGATTTGTTCAGGATTTTTAAGCCAGAGAGCAGCAATGCACTGTTGCTGTAAACGAGAAAAAAAGGAGAAATATCTGGAAAATAGCCACAAACTTTTAGGACGCATCAGGGACAGAGAGGGGACACTTGACCTCGAGGGGAGCCTTGAGGTCTCTGCATCAGTTCTGCGGGGAGGGACACAAGAGCCAGACTCCCCTTCTGCACCAAGCCACCTTTGCATCTAATTAAAAACAAGCAAAAAAAGGGCAATTTTCTGTTTTCATGAGAAAGCTAGAAATTTCTATGAGGCGGAGAGAGTGGGAATCAATTCTTCCCATCTGCTGTTCTCCACCACCGTTGGAGGATGCTACTGTTGATGTGTTGAGGTTTCGCCTTCTTTAAATATCACTGGTATTTATTTTCATTACTCACTCTTAATTCTAACGAAGCTGAAGTCTCCTTTGTGCCCTGGTGGGGAATTTATCCCAAAAAAGCATCTAGAAACGTTCGGTTTCTTGGTCTGCAAACATCCTTTCATCTCTCCAGCATCCCATCTGTCTGTCTAGCTGCTCCTCCACCGCTTCCTTCCTCTTCCCTGTGATCGCAGCCACCACGACCTGTGAAATGAACATTTTCATAAAATCTTCGTTTGCATTTCAAACGAGGCAGAGGCACAGAAACCCACAGGAAAGGAGAAAAAAAGCACAAAAACCAACTTTGCTTTCTCGGTTCCTCCTCATTTCTCACATCTGAAGAGATTATTAAACGTGTCTAGAGGTAAAATCTCAACTTCCCTACGTGTCTCCAATGGAAATAGTTCCCCTTGGATGTTCTCTTCCCCTCAGCCTCTCTTGGCACAATTTGGGTGGGTTTTTGTGCTGTCATGGTGAATTTGTGTGGTGTTGCCCTCTAATGGGTGATCAACAGGAATTTTGTGACCCCTGCCCAAGAAATCCTCCTTCATTCTTCTTGGGAAAATGATGGGGTTTTGGAGATAAAGGCGCCGGGGGCTTGCTCTCTAAGCAACGGAGCGAGAAATGCAAAACTCTCGTTGCGTTCCCTCTCCAACTCCCTTGTCGCTCATTCCTCCACCCCAAAAGAGAAAGAACCAAAATTAGGTATTTGGGAAGGCATTTTTCCCCCCACAAGCCCTTTCTTGGCTGCCTCCACCCCGCAGGAGATCCTGGAGGACCTCAGCAGATGGCTCCGGGCTCTGCAGCCTTCCAGCGGGAGCTCCCGCACTCCGTTGCTCTTTGAACGAGTGAAAACATTTTGACTTGAACTTTCATACATAATGATGAGGGTTGGTTACCCAAATCCACACATTTTCTTTCGTCGTTTTCATTTACTACTGTTTTAAATTATTTCACAGCCTTGCAAATCTCCTCCTGACAGCCGGAGCCCAGACAGGGAAAGGGAGAGAGAGAGGAAAAAACCCTACTAAGCATTCATTTTTCACATAATATATTCCAATCCTGTTAGGTCGTGCTGGTGAAGGTAATATTTCTGGCACTCATTTAATGAAATTGACAGTGATGAATGGTTAATTATACAAATTACATTCTTATTAAATCCCCTGGAATCACTGCCTTAGAAAGTCTTAGCTATGGACTTCTCGTTCTAGATACATTTTTTTTTTAGGAGCATCTTTACTGCTGGCTGCTGCAAAACCGTCTTCCAAAAAACCTTGAAAAGCATTAAAAATCCCCTAGTTAAGTCAATTACTGCAGATAAGTTAATCTTAATGGGATGCTTAAACCCCTGTCCTTGCATGAGTTTACTTTTCATCCCTCGCTCTCGGCTCTGGAGGCGCTGGAGAGAAAAGTTTTCCGACGATTGTTGTGACAAATGGATTAAGAGTGGATAAACAGGGCTGGATGCAAAATTTGCGTCAAAACTGGGTTTTGGCAGAATTTTCTCCTTGAGCTGGCACAGAAATTTCCCATTTTGGGGTGGAGAGCAGCAAGGTGCCTGTGTGTCCCATTGGGTCAGTCACTGGATGGGGTTGTGATGCCTTGGGAAGCGTGGACTGGTTATAAAGAACTGCAGAATCATGGGATCATTTATGTTGGAAAAGCCCTCTGAGATCATCAAGTCCAACCATTAACCCAGCACTGCCATTTTCACCACTAACCCATGTCCAGGTTTTGAACACTTCCAGAGAAGCAAACTCTCCAAGGCAGCTTGATCCCTCTGTAAGGTGTCAAAAACCAGCCATAGACAAAATTATTTTCCAAGAAGTGTTTTTAGGAAGGGAAAGAACCAACCTTTAACCCTTGCTTATTCCCAGGGTGTTAAATCCCACTCCCAAGTCCTCCAAACACTCTGAGTGGTTTTAATTGCAGAGCACGGGGTGTGCTGGCATTATTAACCAGGCCGGGGATGCTCGGGAGTAAATGTAATAAATAGACCATTAAGTTAAGCAAGTTTTCAGCTTCAGCAGTGAGAGTGGCCATCTATCTTGCGTGGCTTTCTGCATGCTTCATTACCACATGTAACCACGCTGGAAAAATCTGCTTTATCCTTTCTAATGAGATGATGAGTTCCCTGAGACGTGCGTTAGTGCTGCCAGGCACCTGACGCTCCGCCGCGGCACCCACTTCCCACAGCTCCTGGGGAAATTTATTACCCAGCCTCATATTAGACTTAAGTTAACATCACTTAATCTTCTTACTTGACAGAGTTATGTATGAGGCACTCAGGATATATTGGCCAGGATTTAGGGACTCTGAAGCGGGGGAGCTGTGCCGGGGGGCAGAGGTGGGTGCCAGGGGCATGGAGGGCTCTGGAGGTGATGCTGCGGGATCGGGCTGCACTTATTTCCCCATCCCCTTATTTCTGCTGATACCCCAAAGGGTCAGAGCATCTTCTGCAGCCTCTCCTAATTCTTTACCTAAACTTCAGGCTGGTTTTGCCTGGCTCAATCCAGAGAGCTGCAGCAGTTAGTAATTAAGAGGAAAGCCATGACCTCTTTGAGGAGGGAGGAGAGCGTTGTTTGGCACAAGCAGAGTGTCACCAAAAAAGCAAAACTCCTTTCCTCTAACGGTGTAGGCTGCAGTGTCCATCAGGTCCAAAAATCATCACTGCATCACCACCCGTTCACAGCAGCTCTGTGGTCCTGGGCTGACCCCAGGTGCTTTCAGCCCAGACAAAAAGGGGATTGTTTTATTCCTCGTTTTCCACCTGATTTTCCAGGGAGGCTGGAGATGCGCAGAGGCTGCACGGAATTGTCACAATTGAACAACGTGTTTTGATTTGGATTTGGGGTTTCACCCATCTCGCTCCTCCCCAGGATTTGTGTCTCCATAGCAAAATGCTGAACCCCTGGTGCCTGCTGGAGCCTGGAAGAAGCCAAAGGTGGGAGAAATGATGGAGCTGCCATCACATCTCCCTCTTTTGACTCAATAAGCTTCATAATCTCTGTATAACCACCTATATCACACACAGACAGGAGGAGCAGGGGAACTTTATGAGCTGGTTAGAGCAGGCAACTCCATCACCAGCCGTGACTATTATTATAAAATATTCTGGAAGTTAACTCAATAAAAAAACTAATAATGAGAGGAACCATCTCTGCCTTTGTTTATGGCTTCTTTAAGTGTATAAATGAGCACGAGGTGATTAATGAGGGTGATCTGAGAGAGAAAGATTTGCATGCACAGTGCTTGAATTATTTCCTTATTGCATGTGCTTCCCAGTCCCTCTGTTTATTGTGCTGCTCGACGCTATTTAATACAGAATGACTAAAGTTATGAGATCCTATTTATTCCACCTGACATTGTCCCCTCTGCCAGCTCAGCCCCTGGGACAGATAGCGCATGCACAATGAATTCAGAAAATATATTAAAAAGCAATTATAAACTCCCTGCCTTCAGTGTCCTGGCCTTATTCTTCACAGCGCTCCCTGAGAATTTGCATAATGTCTACAGGCTCTCGTGGAGTTATCAAAACACGAGGAGTCTTTCTCTTATTTTCAAGAACCGATGGGTTTAGGAGTGAAAGGTTGCCAAAGGTGCCTTGGTACACTCCTCCTCCGTGCCCTGGTAAATGTTCCTGGTGCCAGGAGCTCGCTCCCCGCCCCGTGAGCTGCCCCAGGAGATGGTGGCAGCCGGAATTTCGCCGGCTCAGCGCGTGTTTCTTGCATTAAGCAACGTCCTTTGCTCTTCCCACCGCGATGGCTCTGATATTAGAATTTCATTATCTTCCTGGGCTGCTTTCCTCACCGTTTTCTGGTTTATAGACTTCTAAAAACCTCTCTGAGGGACAGGAAGAACATCAGACTGAGCCATTCTTATATGATGGGTAATTTTTCTTGCCTCTCAGACATTGCAGGGTAAGATCCTGTTCACTGCGAGCTGGATTTCATCATTTCACCTCTCACTCTTTCTCCAGGGCTCTTCAGCCAGATATTGGCTGTGCCCTCAGTGCTGGTGTGGCACTGGGAGCATCCTGCACATCCATGGCCTGTGGGCTGCCTTGCCCAGGCAAGAACCTACTGAGTCAAAAACATTTACCCCAGTCAGCCCTGCCTGGGTGGCAGCCATCAAATAGCCAGACAGGGGAAAAAACCACAATTTAGGGGCTTTTTGGAGTAGTAACACCACATCAGGTAGTTTAAATGGGATTATAGGTTAAAATGATGGTGAAACTGCGGTGTTTCACCACTTCATAACTGGAGAAAATTGCAACAAAATCACTGCAACTTTGCCAGGCTGCACTGGAAAAAGCTTCTCACCTGGACATCCCACTGGTTTATTATTGATGCCTTTTCTTACGCATAATAAAACACAGATATGTTGCAAATCCGAGGTGGTGTTGAACCAGCTGGCACCGTGTGTCTCCATCTAATTATACTCAGTCTTTTGGGTTTCATTCCAGCTCCGCCATAATTCTCTTCCGCAGGAATTTAACTCACTCCCGGCACAAAATGCTTCATCTCCGTTAAAAGTGAGGGTGCAAGCAAATAAATTAGCATTTCAGGAAGTACTTGAAGGCTTTCACAGCCTGTCTTTCCCCAGAAACTGTTTATCAAGCATCTTAATACCGACCAATTTGTACACCTCAAAAATACATTTATTCTGTAAATTGTTTATAGAAAAGCAACAGAAGGAAATGGGCTTTGCTGCTATTGAACTCATTAGTAGCAGACTGGCTGATTGCTTTTATTCCTCCTAACCTATTGTATATTTGATTTGCTTGGAATATTTTATATACCTCAGCGCTAGGCTGAGCTGAATGGATTCTGTGCCGAGGGTTTCAGGGAGTTAAATCAGCCCCAAATGGGGAGGAATCAGAAGGCTTTGCTGCTTTTTGCCCCACATGCTGGTTTTGTTGGAATAGGTGAGAGAAGATAGAGGTTTCCCAGAGCAGCTGTGGCTGCCCCAGCCCTGGAAGTGTCCAAGGCCAGGGTGGACGGGGCTTGGAGTACCCTGGGATAGTGGGAGGTGTCCCTGCCCATGGCAGGGGTGGAATGAGATGGGCTTTAAATTCCCTTCCAACTCAAACCATTCTGGGACTCTATGATTCTGTGCCAAATTAAATTATCTTGTTTATCACCACTGTTTTCTTGCAGTTTTCCCCTTCCGCAAAGCACGTCTGCATCCCTGTCCCACCTGGAGCTGTTTGCTCTGGGGTTCACTGCACAAACACAAGCACTGCCATGGGGACAAACTGGGAAGGAGTGGCAGGACCTTTTTGTGGTGATGAAGGGTTTGTGTCGCTGTAGGTTTTCCTCATGGAACACTCCTAAAATCCCTTAATCCTTCCTAGCTGCTCAGGTTTTTATTGCTCTGCCAGAAGAGGGGAAAAGGCCCTGAGAAAACACTTCCAAATGGATTAATCAGAGCAAACTGGAGTCTCCTCCCATCAGGCAGAGGGGGCTGTTGGGGGAGCAGACACGGTGAGGAAGTTGCAGGTGCTGGGCTCACGTTTGGGACGTGGTGGACAGCAGAGCCCTGTGGTCCCAGCTCTGGGCATCTTTCCTCAACACCTGCCTGCGCCATGTGTGCCAAGGAAGAGGTTTGAGAGGAGATGGACAACGTGGAATCTGAGAGGCAAAGGGAGACTTTCACCTCCAGGGCTCCAGAGCAAACACCTGGAAAGCCAATCCAGCAGTGACTTGCATTTCCCCCCTTCCCAGTGCCCTTCTCTTCCATTTTCTTCTCCACCAAGGGAGTGGGCTTGAATTTTAGTGTGTGAGTGAATAAAATACGTACATTTGGCTGCAAAATACGTAATATGGAAGGGAATGATGTTGAAGAGAAACAGGACGGGGGCCACACATCCCTCAGCAGGTTTCCCAAATCTAAGGGGCAAGATCATTCCCAAAGCTCAGAGATGCCATAAAAGTAGTTCTTCTCCCCAGAACATCGAGGGGACCCTCAGCAGATGCTCATCTTTTGCTCGGCAGAGGCTCATCTTTTGCTGCCGTGGCTTTGGGTTTGGTGAAGGGGAAATGGCACAGGCAGAGGATGTGCTGTCACTGGGGAGAGGGTGTTGGCTACAGGCTGGCATCACTGGTGCAATTTTAATGTAAAGGAGCTTGTGTGTTTTCCCAATGGCACGGAATTCCCTATGGACATTCACATAGACTCCCAAATTCCACACCAGGCTGTGCATCCACCACTGTCCCTGCCCACAACCTTCCTGAGGGTGATCCAGAGCTCCCGGCTCGGGTAGGATCCTTTACAACATCTTTTGCATCCTTTGTGCCAATGATTTGGACTCAATGATCCCAGAGACTTTTTCCAGCTTAAACAATTCAATGATCTTCAGTTCCCTGCAAAAAATCAAGTGGAGAAAGCAGCAGGGAGAGAGGGAAGGAAGCAGCTGGGACCGTCTGGCTTCAAAAGGAAGAGGGAATGCAGGGCAGCAGGATGGTGTTGAGCGGGGCTGGAAGGGTGGCACTTCTCAGCCGCTCAAAGTTTGTATGAAAACAAACAAAGCCTTTTCCAGACCCCGAGCCTGCAGTGAACAGAGGGATTCAGCTCCTTGGCAGGGCTCCTGTGGAAGCCTCGGCCTGACCCACTTTGGAGAGTGGGAGCCAGCAGGAGGTTTTTCCCCCTCTTTGAATAGAAGTAAATGGGAGAAGGAAAATAAAAACAGAATAAAGAGGCAGCCGTGCTTGGGAGGGAATTTTGACACTGGGAAAGATTATTTGCTTCCAAGGAGGTAATCCTGTCTTTCTTCTCCCTCTTCTATCCAAAAAGCCTCCTCATTCCTGCACTGCTCCAGATGGGAATGGTTGCACCTGCCTGTGGGGTGTTGTTCTGACTCCATTCCTCCAGGACCTGGGCTGGCAAAAATGCAGGTTTTCTTCTGCTCCTTCTTCCCTCAAATCCTGAAGAGTTCCTGGTGTCTGGGGCATTTGCCGGGAGGAACAGGGAAGTCTGGGAGCAAGCAAATCCCTGACCTCCTGCATGCCTGTGTGGTGGGCAAGGCATACCTGGAATTCCACAATCCTGCCCAGCAGTGGAACAGCTGAACAGTGTGGGCATGGGGGGGTTAATTCCACACCCCCGGCTCTTCCCTCTTTGCGTGCTGGGGGAGGAAGGGAGACTCAGCAAAGGAAAAGGGTGGATCCACCCCAAAGCTGTGGTCTTGTTTTCCGTCAGAGAGACACAAAACTTTCTGCTGAGCTCGACTTCAAAGGCAAGTGCCGAGCCTGAAGAAATTCATTTTAGAAATTCATGTACAGCTGCATTAGTTCGGGGCTTCACATGTTTTATCCACTTGTCACGATTAGACATTATTATTATTGCTGCAAACAGAGATGGCTGAGAGATAATAATTCTTTATGAACCTCCCGTCACAATTAATGTGAGCTCCATACTTGTCCATTTACTGAGTTTTAAGCTAATCATTCCTTATATGTGTTTCAAGCCTTTAGTGAAGTACAAATAATTTGAACTAATTAGCTTATTAAAAGAAGGGAATGAAAACAAATGGCACATGAATGAATTGTGGGATTTCGTATGGAATTAATATCTCACTAATACATGTGGATTTGGTAAATTCATTATGCATTCATAATCAGACCTGATGAATCACCTAGCTAATTCAGGAGTAATTAGGCATGAACCACTGACACTTATTTTAAAGTGCGACCAAACTGCTTGGCTCCATCCTAAGGACTCAATTACTGTCTCTGAGGCACAGGGAAGCACTGCTGTGCTCCTGGTGCAGCCTGCGGGGCCGACACAGCGAGGCCGCTCAGGTTTACGGCTGTGCTCAGGGGGATCAGGTGTGGGGGCATCCACACATCACACCCCAAGGCTGCTCACACCAGGAGGCATCTGTGTCCCCCCTCCCAGAATTTGCAGTGCCATTGCTACCCTTGTAACCAGCTGATTTTTCACTTCTTGGAAGCTCGATGCTTTAGCAATCTGTGTAATTATTTATTTTTTGTATTACCATGATGGCTCGTGCAGCACGGCATCCTGCTTGTCCAGCATCCTCCTCGTCCAGCATCCTCCTCATCCAGCATCCCACTGAACAAGAGGCTGATCCAGCCCCCAGGCCCAACCAGCCTCGGAGAGGGGATCAGACACTCAGGGAAACACAGGGATCAGCAGAGGTGACGTGGGGGGACAGTCCCACAGCCAGGGGGTTTTGGAGGTGTTGAGGAAAAGGAAGAGCTGGAGGAGGCTCTGCTGAGAGTCACAGGGGGTGGGAGTGGTGGAAGAAAGCACCACAGGAGTGTGGTGGGCATCGTGGAATCAGCTGGGATAAGGGATGGGAGGAGTGGGTGTGTCTTGAGGAGGGCAGAGCACGATGACAATGATCCCTGCACTGGAATTCAGGCGGGACACAAGCAGGGAGAGTTTGGATTCACAAAGGTCGGAGGAGAGGACGGTGTGGTACCGAGGGAGGAAGGCTCAGGGGAGGGCTTGAGCCCATGGGCAGAGGACAAGGGAGGGCGAGGGTGATGCAGGAAGGCTTTGTGGGGAGGGGAGCAGGATCCTGAGGATGAGGTGACGTTGTGCATGTGGATTAGGAAACAGCCTGAATAGCTCTGTAGCAGCTGGGGTGGGCTTGACCTGCTGGTGACACATCCCCGAGGGGAGGCAGGATGGCAGCTGGGGCTGGGTGGGAAGCACCCAGGGCTCCCTCTGTGCCAGATATCTCCCCATCGCTGAGCGGAACCTCCGCTGCAGATCTGTGACTCATCTGCCTCCAGGTACCGCATTTGTGTTTGCAGATAAGATTATCCAGGGATTAATTGTAGAGGGAGAAGAGAAATGTAGATTAGTCATCCCTTGAGAACAGACATAGATCAACAGCGTTTAGAATTACCTTTGGGTGTTTAACAGCCACGGATCACCAGAGTACCTGAACACCTACCATGTAAAATCAACAGTCTCGTTAATTATGAAAAATAATTCATGTCACACCAATCCAAACCCACTAAAATCTCTGCATTCATTCCAGAGGCAGCTGTATCACTCCGGCACTCACCCCAGGGCCAGTAGAATGTCTTCTATTCCATTTCTTCCCACACCTTCTCCGGAAAGCCAGGGTGGGAAGGCCTGGCAGCAGCATATTTCCATGGCACAATCCTCCCTGTACTCCTGAGAGCCCTGGTGGCTTTCAGAGCCAGGAATGCACCTGGGGAATCATCTTTGATGTCTCCACCAGTGCATCTCCCTGCAGCCACCTTCTCTCTGTGTATCCAAGCTGCCCTGGTCCTGCAGCAGCGGGAGAGGCTGGATTTGCCCTGCAGTGGATGTGTGTCCATAGGGACTCGCTGATATCCAGCCCCCAGAGATGGAGCAGAGCCCTGCACCTCCAGCATCCCACCCCTGACAAAATCCAGGGAGCAGGCTGCGTAAACTGAGAGCTTTGGTTCCGCTTCCCAGAGCACGTGCGTGACAATACGATCCTTCCTTACCTAAGAGAAGATAAACAAAGTGGGAAATCAAATTCCAAGCACGCCAGGAGCCGGAGCTGCCCGGATCCACCAGGAGGGCCGGGACCTGCTCCGCTCCTGGCTGGGTACTTGGGATGCTGCGCGCGGCTCCGAGTGTGGTGCAATCACAAAGAATAAACAGTAGCAATTACTTAATACTTGGTGGTGATGGAGTATTGAAAATTAGCGCTGGAGCTAAGCACTAATAAGACACGTAACACACCGTAAGCCTGTGAATTTTATAGAGTAGAATCAAGAGTAAATAAAATTACAATTTAAACAAAGGCAGATAATTTAATTATCTTGTAGGCACAGTACTAAAATTTGGAGTGATTGGCTAATCAATACATTATTACACAATGCAGCAATGCGACCTGCCTGGGAGGTTGTAGGGAATGGGTACTCGGGAATCGGAGTGGTTGGGATGGTGGGAGCTGGCAGTGCCAGTCCTGGGCAGGTCCCTGGGGCTCGGATGTCTGGGAAGCATCGTTAGCATTCCAAGGGCACCCGTGGGAGCAGAGGCAGAAACACAGAATCATTTGGGTTGGAAAACCTCTGTGAGATCACAGAGTCCCGCTGTTCCTCCAGCACTGCCAAGGTCACCAATAACTATGTCCCCAAGTGCCACATCCACATGGCTTTCAAGCACCTCCAGGGATGATTCCACCACAGCCAGTGCCAGTGCCTGACCAAATTCCAGAGGGCTGGAGTTGCAGAAGGAAGCAACGTTAGGTGCTTTCTCTGTTGACTTCACGTGGTTTTTTGAATCCCAACTTTTCAGCGCTTTGGCATTTAAATTTGACATTTAAATTGGACTTTCTGGAAATGAGTAAAATGAGGGAAAGAGGCACGGCTCTGAGAGCAGCGAGGAACTGCCATGTGCAAATACGTGTGTGAAACCCTTCCCCAGAGCAGCAACTCAGCCATGGTGTATCCATGCAAATCTGCCCAGAATGGTGTAATGCCAACCTTCACCATCAAAACGTTCACGAGATCTTTGGAGCTCTCCGGTCTGTCCCGTGCCTTGGTGGCCTTCCAGACCAGGGGAAAAGCCTTGTTTCCTCTTGGTGTTTCTTTGTATTAAGCCTTGAGGCCTGTTCTCCCTCGCTGATGTCCTCCAGGCATGACGAGGGAGTGCCACTTTTCAAGGTCATCCGAGCTCACAAAGCTTTTGCACCCAGAGATTCCAACCCCTGAGGCTCCTAAATATCCCTCTGTCCCTGAGACAGGCAGACAAGCAGGACAGCGCTGTCCCCTCACACGCATCCCATTGGAAGTGTGGAGGATGAGTGTTCCTCCAGCCGGATCCTCAGCTGGCAGGAGCTGGCATCACCACACCGGTGTTTGGCTCGTGCCAGATTCCACCACCTGAGGATCTGGCCGGCTGAGACTTGTGAGGAGCAGTGGCTGCATCCCAGCATGAAACGCCCGGCTTTGGTTCCACTCCGATGCCAGTCTTCTAAGGGAAAGCAGCTCTTCTTTCCAGCCCATTGTATTCCGCTAATTTAATTCCATCCCGTATGTCAAATCACATTATACATTCACACCGGCGGAGGATCTATTTTTTTCTTTATTAATATTAAGACATTTATTTGTCATTTTTTAACAAAATTGAAAAGGAATCAAAACCTCATTTTCTGGAAAAGCGGCGTTGCTGGCGTGCATGCGTGGCTGCAGCTGTCTCGCTGTGTGTGGCTCGCCTCTCCCTGCAATTTTTTTCTCCCTTTTCCAAAATCCAGCTCTTGCACACAACTCACCTACCCCCCCCCCACCGGGCCCCCATGGGATTTCATGCAGCCAAACCTCTCCTCCATGGGGCGCATCCCAGTTTGGAGGGAGCAGCAAGGAGGGCACTGGGCAGCTGGGGGGGCAAATGTTGCTCTCTGATCACAGCCCTGGTGCAGGTGGGAGCACATCCCTCGTCCTGTGCCCCAGAGAAGTCTCACAATGAGGAATCATGGAACCATGGAATGGTTTGGGTGGGAAGGGACCTTAAAGACCATCCCGTTCTACCCCCTGCCATGGGCAGGGACACCTTCCTCTGGCCCAGGGTGCTCCAAGCCCCATCCAACCTGGCCTTGGACACTTCCAGGGACGGGGCAGCCACAGCTTCTCTGGGAAACCTGTGCCAGGGCCTCCCCACCCTCACAGGGAACAATTCCTTCCTAATATTCAGTTTAACCCATTCCCCCTTGTCCTGTCCCTCCATCCCTTGTCCCCAGTCCCTCTCCAGCTCTCCTGGAGCCCCTTTAGGCACTGGAAGGGGCTCTGAGCTCTCCCTGGAGCCTTCTCTTCTTCAGGGGAACACCCCCAGCTCTCCCAGCCTGGCTCCCGAGCAGAGGGGCTCCAGCCCTCGGAGCACCTCCTTGGCCTCTCTGAAGGCAAGGACACCAAGCAGAGGGATCTGCAGAGGGGGTTTGGCTTGTCCCGTGAAAATCACGTTGATCCTATTGAAGCTCTGGCCAGAGGCGATTCCAGCACTGGGTGCTGGTGCAGTGACAAGGTGAATGTCCCATTTCTCACAAGGACACGAGATCTCCCATTTATTTTGTGACTTGCCCTCCTAGGCTTCACACTTCTGTCTGCACAGAGAGTGTTCAAAGCAAGTGATGCGAGCCTGGGAGCCCTTCCAGCCCCTGCTGCACTGAGCTCCTCCAGCCCGTGGTCAGGATTGTCCAGGGATTCAGTGAACAGGAGCAGGAGAAGGGCTGGGTGTGCGTCGAGGTGGTGGTGGGCTCTGCATTTTGAAATACTCCTAGTGGAAAGGTTCTGGAGTCCTGCCAGACCCGAGTTACAGGGACTGAACCACACTCCTCACACTCATTACACCACAGGAGCCTGAGACAGTGTGGGAAAAATCCTTCTGTGACCTTGGTGGGAAGCAGATACCTCTCTAGCTGCTGTAAAACAATTTTAGTGATGTTTCAGGGAGAGGATTATTATTGGACTGAAAATCTCTGGTATTTTGTGGAAAACTCCATTTTCCTGTAGAAGCCGAAGATTGACAGCCACAGAAATGGCATGAGAAGTGGCAGTGGCCACCTGAAGTGCACAGGAGCTGGGAATGTTATCCCTCTGCCTGCCTGGTGCTTTGTCCCCCTTTTCCCAAGCAGCATTGTCCCCAACAGCTCTGAATTTCTTCATTTTCTTAAAAGCATCATCAGTTTGGGGGGGTTTTGAAGGGTGTTCATTCCATGCCATGGCTGGGGGAGCTCATCACGTTCTCCAAGGTGCTGAGCTCCTCTTTCCGCCCTGCCAGCTGCGAGCTGGGTGGTTTGGGTTGTTTCTTCCCTGTTTTGAAGATCTTTGAGGGCAGGTTCTTTGGAGAATCAAATAGCTTGGAAAAACTTTGTTCAGCTCCAGCTGCTGTGGATGTGAGCTGTGGATTTGTCACTTATCCTCCAGCATGAGCGTTGCTGGAATTAAGGACACAAATCGGAGTGAAGGGACGTGCCTGCCCTGTCTGCGCACGTTCCTGCAGTGCAGTGGCCAGCCAGGAAAGGGTTGGGTGAGTTTATGGCATTTTTGGCTAATGAAGCAGATATCTGCATTGCAGTAATTGCAGGGAGGGGTGGGGATCCCAGCGGTGGCTTTGCAGGGAGTGCAGGAGCAGAGGCGGGAGCAGCTCGGGGACGTTGCTGTGCTCTGAGGTCGCTGTGCGGCCCCGAGCTGGGCCAGTGCCAGCACTGGCAGTTCTGCAGCAGTCGGGGTCACGCGGGGCGGGTTTGGGCAGGGCTGGCACTCCGGTCCCCACGTGGCCTCCTGCCAGCAGACACGGCCAGCTGTGAGCTCCTCCATCTCACCCTGACTCAGAGGTGCTCAGCTCAACCTGGCGTGACCCTGCAGGGCTGGCGCTTGGCTCCCTGAGTCCCTCAGCTGATAAATCGTGGTGGCCCCCCAAGGCTTCCTTCCCTCTTGTAGGGTGGGTGGTGCCAGCAGGGTGCAGCCATTCCCTGGCATTGCCCAGAGCAGCTGTGGCTGCCCCATCCCCAGAAGTGCCCAAGGCCAGGTTGGACAGGGCTTGGGGCAGCCTGGGATAGTGGAAGGTGTCCCTGCCCATGGCAGGGGTGGAACCAGATGATCTTTAAGATCCCTTTCAACTCAAACCACTCTGGGATTCCATGATCTGCACCAGGTTTTCTCCAGCTGTGCTGGTTGTTTGGGGACCAGCCCATTGGCTGTCTCTGCTGGTAAGATGCCACAACTTCTTCCAAGATGCCACCATTTCTTCCTATACAGCACTCATCTTGTTCCCAGAGCTCAGAGCTGGCAGCTGGCATCCCAAGGGAATGGCATGAAGCTGTGTCAGGATTAGGTTGGCTATCAGGGAAAGGTTCTTCCCCCAGAGGCTGCTGGGGCACTGACCAGGCTCCCCAGGGAATGGGCACGGCCCCAAGGCTGCCAGAGCTCCAGGAGCCTATGGACAACACTCCCAGGGATGCACAGGGTGGGATTGTTGGGGTGTCTGTGCAGGGCCAGGAGCTGGGCTGGATGGTCCTGTGGGTCCCTTCCAACTCAGAATATTCCATGATCCTGTGATTCTACGATTTCTCTTTCTATAGGAGACTCCAAAACAGCGCAGTTCACCTGAAGCACAATAAAAGCTGGAATTTCTTGTAAAACCAAATGTTTTCTAGAAGAATATGAAAAAAAACCCCAACCCCACCATTCTTTTCCTGCTGTATCAACATAACCTGATAGCAACCCATTGCTTTGATGAGGGCTGCGTGTTTCCTTCCTGGTTTATAGTAGCATATGATTATAAAGTTGAAACAATAAAAGCAAATCAAAGCCCTTTGATAGCATGAAAACAAAGCGTTTGAGGTTTGGGTAAAATGAATTATATTGCTGGGGCTCACTGAAGTGCTTGGATTTTTAGGACTGTCTTGTGGTGATTCTAAAAAAAAAGCTTTACATTAAATTTAGGTAAATTTTTAAACAGACCATCATTTCAAAGAAGAAAAAAACCCTAATGTTGTGCTTTGAGAAGGCAGAGATAAAAACTTCCCAATTTTCCCATAGAAGAAGAGTGTTTCCAATTAGAAGTGTTTCAAGCTGGTTGTCAACGATTTTGGGACATTATCTGACTCTTCAGTTTTCAGCAAATGAGGTTTCTGATTGGAAGGAACTCACCCATCTGTAGGAGAGTGTCCTATATACAGGACTAATAATGTTGGCATGAATAATTCATCGATCTTTATTACATCGAAAGGTATGTGTGGAGTGTGATGCACACACAGCCTCATCAAAGAAAGGCATATTTGGTTAAAAATAATCAGTTTGACTGTAGATTTTTAGAGTGTTTGATGGATTAACTCCAGCAAGTCAACCTCCAAACTCGACTTTTGTTTGTCTCTCCCCGATCTGTAGGGAGATTATTAATATCATGTAACATTCAGTTAATAGGTCAGATGTGAGACCTTATTACAGATCTGGGATAAATTGCCTCTCCAGCAGCACATCCCTGACCTTCACAGACTTCAGAGTTCAATATTCAGTCTTCATCCATCCAGCCTTAATTACTGTGTGCACAGGCATTAGCACCACCACGAAAGGGCCAAGTTCACGCAGCCAGGACCCTGCTTTGCATCGTCTCTTTGCCTGGGAAGGACACAGAAGAGTCTTTTTCAGGGTTAGACCCAGGATCTTCTTGTGTCTAGATCATCTTTTAGTTGTTTTTCACCCAAAAGTTGGCCCTGGGTTCTGTGGGATTGAGGGACTATGGTACCTCCTGCCTCACTGACCTGGATTTTGGGGGTGCCTTTGCAGGGTCTTTTCACTCAGGGCAGGTTCTGAGCTCTGCAGAGCAGCGATTGCACAAAACAACTGCAGAGGCAGAGCTGGTTCTCCCCAAAAGCCCAGGGAAGCTGGGGAGACGTGAGGATTTGGTTTGTTCAGGAGAGACATCACCATCTGCAGCTTCCTCCCGAGGAAGGGGTAGTGCCAATCCCTTCTCTCTGTGACGAAGGATAGGACCCAGGGAACGGCTGGAGCTGTGCCAGGGAGGGTCAGGCTGGAGATCAGGAAAAGGTTCTTCCCCCAGAGGGTGCTGGGCACTGACCAGGCTCCCAGGGAATGGGCACGGCCCCAAGGCTGCCAGAGCTCCAGGAGCCTTTGGACAACAGGGTGGGATTGTTGGGGTGACCTGTGCAGGGCCAGGAGCTGGACTGGAGTATCCTTGTGGATCACTTCCAGCTCAGGATATTCTCTGGTTCTGTGATTTGCACGGGAGGGCTGTTGGGCTGCTCTTCGGAGCAGCCCAGATGATTTGTGGTGGTGTCTCTGCTTGAGGATGGATGAGATTGGGGATGGTTGTTAGGCAAGAAACGTGGGTTTGGAGATGGATTTGATGATCCAACCTGTCCCTTCCCTGGTCCAGCTGTGTGAATAAAGGTGGTTGGTGGGTGGCCCCCAAGGAAAAGCTCCGGAGAGTCCTCGAAGAGAACTTCCCTGGAAATGCATCTTTTCAGTTTTACTCAATTCTACTCATTTTGCCGGGGGAAAGTCGATGGCCTTCATTACGAGTCAGAGCAGGTGACATAATTCTCCTTCTGTGCTTTCAAATCTATGAACACACGAACTTAATATTAGCAACACAGATACAAATAGCATTTTAACGCAGTATTTATCACCGCGCTTTCTCAGGAGAAAATCTATCAAAGCTTTAAATCTAAAACTCTCCCATTCTTCTCGAGCAACAAGATCAATTCATTAATATTTGGAAAGCTCTCAGGGTTATTAATCATCTGTTATTATTTTATTTATGTACCTCTTAGTAAGAAAAAGCGGACAAACCAAGGCCGGTCTCACTGATTGCAGCTTTTAACTTGGCGGAATGTGATGAGAGAAAGATGGGAACAATTTTATTGGGGAAAAAAACGTCCTTTGTGCTTGCAATTTGTGTGGCAGAGGTAATAAAAGGTGCTGCAAGTTGTCTAAAGGCTGAGAAAGGTAGCAGGTTAATTGTCTTATCATTATGAATTTGCTTTGTGTCTGTGGTCATAGCAGAAATCATACTGAATTTATTTAGTATTCATGGGGACATCGTGGCACCTTCCTTCCATGGGTGCGTGGGAGACAGTAAACACCTGTACTGCCCTGGGCAGCTGTCTGGGAGGTGGCCTGAGCCTGGGCTGGAGTGGACAGAGCAGAGGAGTCATTAAACGGTGCCACGGAGCAGCCAGGCAGAGAGGTCAACCCCCTAAATGAGTTTAGCTCCTTCCCTGCGTCTATCTCAGATGAGTACCCATGGCTCGAAAATAAGTTTGTAATTGACTGATCCAGACAGATGAGTTGGGGAAGAGGTGATTGATGTCAGCAATATATTTGAACGCAATCAGCCTGGCCCAGAATACAAATCTGACAGCCTTTGGCAGCTCAGAGCTGCTGCTCAAACACACCTGGGGTAAGTGGATCGTGTTGCTGGTGTCCCACCCCGACTATCACCTTGGGCTTCTGCCTTTTCCTGCCTCAGAAGCAGGGCAGGATCAGGAGCTGCCAAATCTGTTGCCAATTTATTGGCCCAAAGCCGTGGTTTAACTCTTCAGGTCTAGATGCCTCCAAGTTTTTCAGCATGTGCTTACATTTAAGGTCACAAGAAATTGGGCTGATCTTGGCGTAATCTGCCCCAAAATGTCAGGAACATGTGAGGACTGTGCGAGATCGGGCCAGAGGCAGAACTGGGAAGTTAAGCTCATGCTGGAAAGCTGGAAGCAGTGGGGCCTGCACACTCAAGAGATCTCCATAGACTGGTGCAGAATGGCAGCTTTCTGTCTTGGGAAGCCTCTTGCCGAGCCATGTGCTTAAATGGCAGAGAGAAAAAGTCCAGGGTTATCACTGAGGTCCTTATCAGTAGCAGGACATGGAACTGTGTCTTGGTCACTAGAGCTGCGTCCCAGGGGCTGCCACCCTCACCTGGTCACCAGGTTTGGGAAAGGAAAGCTCTGGGAAATCAAGGTAGGGCAACTAAAGCAAAGCTTCCTGCTCCCTGGGGACTGCAAAGGGCAAATGGTAGGATGGACAAACAGGAAAATCCATGTTTCATCACTCTTGGTGCAGAGACATCTCAGACAAAATCATGGTTTAGTTGCTTTGCTGCAAGACCAAAATTAAGTGCTGGTGATTTTTCACCTTGAAGAGCAGCATAAGGAGCCTTTTGCGTGGTCATTTTTTGGCTAATTAGATTAATGGTGCACTCTGGTGAGTTTTACTGTTTGAAGGCTGTGTGAGATCCCTGCCATTCCTTTACCAGCTGACATGCTCAAAGCCTGGGATACATGTGGGGAAGTTCAGGGCTCCAGCCTGGCTCCCTTGGGTGGAGCAGCAAAGGGCTCACAGCCATCCTGAGGAGATGCTGAGATGCCACAGACAATGTGGCCTTCCCAGTGGACTTTATGCTGTTTGGAAATCCCTTGTTTCTCTGCGCTGTCCTGCAAGAGACCCCTGGAGCGGCAGAGAGCAGGGAGGGCTGGGCAGGGATCAGAGCCAAGGGTCCAGGTACGGGGGGATGGAGCTTCCCCTCTTTCCCGAGCCTGTTGCACCTCCCCTCTCCCTCTCCAAGCACCCGGCTGACGTGCCCAAGCCATGAGCAGTGTCCCTCTGAGCTGGCCCTGCCTGTCCCCCGCCTCAAACACCGTGGCTGTGGCTCCACTGCCCGCAGTAAAGGCCTCCCTGAGCAGCAGCATCGGCCCGGCGGCTGCCGGGGGAGAGGAGCAGTTTTATTCCTCCATCCAGCTCCTTCACTGCCAACCTTTGGCTGCCACAGGGCCTTTGAATCCTGTGTGGGGTGATGTGTGTATCGCTGCTGTCTCATTTCTCCTCCCTCTGGGTGTCCTGCCTTCGTTGGAAGGGTTGGGATGGCCCTGGGACAACAGGCACGAGCTGTCAGGCGTTGTCAGAGCTCTCCCAGACATGCACTTTTCCACCGGTGATGTGTCTCATCATCGAGCTGCCCTTTCCAGGGGATAATTACCCATCCACTGCTGGTGGTATTTTCCTTCCCGTGTCCTCTTGCTCGTCCCCAGCTGGGCAGCAGGAGAGGTCCCTCCTGCCTGTCCTGCCCTCTCCAAGCTCTCACATGCTCCGCAGAGTTTGCCATCACTTCAAGCCTGTCCCCACCTAAAGGGGCTGGTGCTACTTTCATCTCTGCATCTCTTTAACTCTTCGTTCTTTTGCCTTGTCTTCCTCCCTGGCAGGACATGAAAAAGCCACAGAAATCGAATTCCATTTAAAGGCATCCACCAAGAGAGGATTTTTTTTTTTAATCCTCCTTCCCCTTCTCTCCTCCTTGAAATGAAGTTTCTTGCACTGCTCATTAGATGATAAGTGAATACAGAAAAACCTTTGAGCGAAGGTAATTCCTGGCGTGTGGAAGAGGGCTCTGGTGCTGGCTCCACATTTATGAATGCAAACGAGTCCGGGCGTCCTGTGGGGATGCTTTGTCAGTCCTTTTATCTCCAAAACCAAAGTTCAAACCGACTTCCTGAGTCAAGAACCATAAAATTATTCTGTTGAAAGAATTCTCAAATGCCATCGGTGGAGGGGGGAGACCTTCATTTCCCAGCCTCTGAACTGGTCCGTGCATGTGCAGGGGAAATGAAAGAGCCCTTCATTATCGGGGTGCTATTCAGCTCCGTGCTGCTCTCCTATAATTGATGGAATATATTATGCTCCAGTAGGGCAGGTCCTGGTGTCTCAAATGGAAATCCCTAATAATAATAATACTAATAACTCGGTGTACTTCAGTCGCCCATTTAATCTCCAGATCTCAAAGTGCTTTTGAGACAATTAACCAAGACGAACAGAATTCCTCGTCAAACCAGGACACCATTATCACAAAATCTGCTTTTATCACAAGTCGAATGAGTTGTCACTTTGAGGGGTGTCCCTCAAGTTGGTGCTTGAAGATGGTGCTTCATCTGAGCACCATCAGCACCCCAAATCCGTGGAGGTTGGGAACATGGAGAACTCCTAATAGATCTGTCTGTTTGTGCAAACATGCTGGAATTCAAGTTGGGGGATGTTTTAGGTGCCAGCACACCCTTGGACATGGGCTGAAGGTGCCCAGGTGCCTGGCCCTGCTTTCCTGGGGTATTTTGAGGAGTGTCTCCAGGATCTGCCATTAGAGAGGTGCAGATGTGTAGGATTGGGGCACTTGCGTGTGATTCTGCACTAATTAATCTCTAGAGCAGCATTCTTGTGCACAGAGATGAGTTTCTTGGCATACAGGCATCCCAAAAGCAGTCACACCTGCTGCATCGGGGTAAATCTCTTATACAGGCTGCACATTTTGGCTGGGATGGTGTAAAAACATGTGCACAAAAATGCCAAAAGCTGGATAAATAAAACAGAGGAGCACAGAGCAGGGAAATGACAGCAGAGAAGGAGAAATACAACTAGTGTGACTGCCAGCACATCTGTCCCAGTTACCTCCCACCAAGGAGACACAACAATGCCCCAGTGCCAGCGCCTTCCCTGTCATAAACCAAATATCATCAGCATTCCAGAGGTCTGGATTTCGCTGTGGCACCAATTAACAGTCCGGTTTACAGGCAGTTTGCTGGATTTTTTTTTTTTGGTGGATTTTAAATTTTATCTCTTTTTTAGTAGCTCTTCCTGCAGAGACAGATTGCTGCAGTGGGCTGGGGACCAGAACAGCTTCTGATGCCTCTTTAGCTGAGTCTCAGAGTGGCAAAGACATCTTTGCCCACCCAGTTGTGATCTACATCCCGCTGGTGTCAAGGCAGCTCTCAAGCCGCTCCTGAACGCAGCGCAGTTGAGCAGGTGGAAACCCTCTGGGGGCTGAAAGGAGAGCTCTGGCTCTGTTCCCTTTTAATCTGTGGATATTTGTATTGCCAAGCAGGATGCAGCCAGGGCAGGGCAATCCAGGATGATGCCGAGGTCCGTGTTGCTTCCACAGCTACGTGCCAATGTGGAGCAACACTGAAGGATGCTCCTCTTCCTGTCCAACCCTCCCTCCAGCTGGTTCCTTCCAGCATCTCCCAGCACTGCCTAAAGGTGCAGGACCCTATTTAATTAAGTAATGAGAATCGAATGTGATAGCTACAAGCATCAGCTAATTAAAAGGAGGGGAATTGCAAATGAGAAGTGCCATGAATTCACTGAAAATCAATCAAATTAGAGCGTCTCATCATCCCCTCAGATGGGCCTGATCTTCTCCCTCTTTCTCACTGCTTAACCCTTTGTTCCAGCAGATTTTGCTCAGTGTTAGGGGAAGATGCTGCAGAGACACATCGTGGGAAAAGGCAGCATTTGGGGCTCCAAAGGCACGTGGCCACCCTGGTGCTTTAATCCTCTCCTGATCAGGGCTGGCTCTGTGTCCCCTTCCCTCTCTGCAGGTACTGCCTGACTCCTGGCAGGGCCCTTCTTCCTTTAAATCCTCACTGAAGAGCACGATGGCAGCACCCACCAGAAGAGGAGGAAGAAAAATCTCATTTAATCAAAGAGAATATTAAAGCTGAGCTTTTTGTACAGCAACGGGCCTCAGATGGAGAAATCCCCTCCCTTGGCAGGGGGAAAAGCAAGGGAGAGGAAAGGAGATGAAAAAGCATCAGAGTTTTAATTAAAAAGCTGCATCCTGCCTTCGATTGCAGCTTGTTTCCGGATCCCTTCATTAGGCTTTACCCTTTAAACGCTCGTTATCAAAGTTCTACAAATTCCACTGACTTGGGGTGTGTGTTTGCTTGGAAAAGCCTTTTTTGTCTGCAGGTTGGATTCCTGGTGGGGCATGGATGGGTCAGCAGCAGAGGGAAGGAGAAGAAATTGTTGTCCTAGAGGGGGAAGCATCCCAACTCCGGGGATTTTCTTCCAGTGGTCTCACTGCCAGGCTGGCTAATGGCCAACTCCAGCCAAGCCATCTCTGCGTGGGGCTTTGTGACCTTGCACGAGGCAGAAAGGAGAAGCAAGGTGCGTGATCCTCAAATCCATGACAGTTGGAAAGAGCTAATTTGGCTGCCGGAGGCATACCTGAGGGTATGTCAGGGCCTGCAGCTCCCACCGTGCAGTGCCTGACCCAATGGGAGCATTTCCCGTGGGCCTTTAGGGCTGCTGAGGTTTTGCTGAGCATCTTGCCATGAATATCCCTGTCTGTGCTCCTGGCACTGCAGGGAGCTCCATGCATGATCCCTGCAAGCTGCAGCAGAGTGGAGTTTGGCCACATCCATGGTCCCCAAACCCTCTTCCTGTCCGAAGTGCCACAGGACCTTTCACAGCCACTGGTCCACGCCTTAGTTTCAATTAAAGCCGTAATGACCCCTTCCAAATTGAGCTGCTGAGGAATGTGCTGTTCTCACCCCAAGGAGAGCACTTTAGGATCCAGAATTAAAAGAGAGCCTATAATGTGGGTAAAGAATCCCTTAAAAAATCCCTAATTTCCTGCCTTTCCCCCTTGTTGGGTGGTTTTTGCAGGGCTCTGGCTGTGGTGCTGGGCTGGGAAGGGGGACGTGGCCGCCTGAGCCGGGGTCAGCAGCTGGGCTGTGTCCAACCCCGGTGTGCAGCAGCGTTAAATGTTTAATCCCAGGAAGAGTCGAGGGGCTGGGACACCTGGGCCTGGCACTCGGGCGTGCCAAGCTGTCTTGCCTAATAATTAGCAGAGCGGCAGCAGTCAGGGAGCACAAGTTCAGTCCCTGGATGTGTCCAGTCCACTTCCTTTCATGCCTGATGCTGGGGACTGAAACCTCGGCGCATCCGATGTGGCAGCTGACCTTGAGCAAGGCTGTCCATCCTAGAGACACTTCCTCCATCCCTCGTGCAGGGTCACCAGGGGACCTGAACTCGTTTCTGTTTGCAAGGCATGAGTGAATGCTGGATGCTGCTTTTGTCGTGTTACAAGATAAGGGTGAGATGGGAACACTTGCTTCCCTCTTTCCACCCAGCCCTCGGACAAAAAGCCCAGCTTGCCACGGGGTCAAAGCCACCGTCACCTTACAATGCTGAATTTAGGACCTTTTCTCCTTAAATAAAACCCTCAGTACAGCGACTTGCCACCTAGCCAGGTGGCCCTGGTCCCTCGGCTGGGTCCCAGCGACAGCTGCTGGGAGCATGTTCCGCAGCCAACTGCCGGACCTGACAAGGCGCGTTAATTAGGATGTGATGTTCCACGATCCGACACATCCCAAGCACAGCAGAACTGGCAGCGTCACTCACCACGGGGAGCGGGGGCCCCAACGCCGCCTTTAATTAACGGCAAGCAGCGCTGACAGCGAGGTGGCCGTGCCAGCACAGGGACCCCGCTCGCCCAGCCAGGGCCTGGCGTGTTCAGGGTCTGTGCCTGTTGTCCCCGGGCCTGTCCACAGGGACCGTCGCTGCCTGGGAGCAAACTCAGACAGCAGGGTCTGCTTTCTGTCTCTCCGGAAGGAAGGGCAAAGCCCGGCTGATAAGGGACTGAGCCATCACCCAGATGTGGGTATCTCGTTTAGGTCCAGTGTCTGTTGAGGGGGAGGGTTTGATTTACAGCAGTGCCACTCACACCCTCTGCCTTCACCCTGGAAGTGGTTTCGGCTGTCCTTGGATCCTGCCCCTTGAGAGGAACCTGTGCTGAGGTGGAGCCTGGGTGACCTGGATGTGCCCAGGGAGAAAATCAGGGTTGCAGACCCAACAATCCATCTCCTCACAGCTCTTGCCCTCTGCCCCCTCCCTCTCTGGCTATGCAGGATGCCCCCGATGTCCTGTCAGGATGTTGGGATCATGTTCCCCATGGCAGGGAGGATGCCAACAACCCAAGCCATGAGCGTCCTACAGGGCAGGAGGGGCAGGAGATCTGCAAGGGCTGCTGTGCTATGTGGGCTTGGGTGGGTCACCTCGTTACTCACAACCTCATCAAGATTAATGGGTCTAGCAAAGCTCAAAGGATGACTGAAGCAGCCATCCCCTTATCCCTGGACATGGGGCACCTTCCCCAGATTTCAAGCCTGGTTGTTTCTGACTTTACACCAGAAATGTCTTCATTTTTGGCATAACAACACCCACATAAACCAGGGAAGGATCTGGCTCTTTCCTGGTGCAGCTGTGAAACCCTGGTCTGGTCCGGATGCAATCTTTGTCTCCATGACTCCTGGTGCTGCTGGATCCATGGAAGTTATTTCCCAGTATGCTCTGGACTATGCACACGGGCCCAGTTAGGCAGGTGAATGGTGCAGCTCACACGTCGTTGTTGCACTGTAATTGTCATTGCTCTACAAGGAGCTTTGGATGTCTCTCAAGTGGAAATAATAACCCCAGCTTTATGGGAACTAACTCCATACAAGGGCAGAGCCACCTCCCCCTCGTACCACATGTGATTGCTTTCCCCAGCTCCAAGGGAGCTTTTCTTGAGCAAATGGCACATATTCCCATTTCCGTACAACAGGCCTCAGGGAAAAGGCAAAAGAAAGACCCAGGTTTTCGTGAGTCGTCAGTGAAGCCTCTGCAGGAGGAATCTCTCCAAGGTCTACCCTTGGCATGTCTTCCTGTGGCTGGTGTTGGCTCTCCAGAGCCACGAGGCCCCTGGAAGGAGTACTCAGTTCTCAGATGATAATCCATGTTTGTGGGGAAGACTCCAGAAGAGACCAGTGCCGTGCTTGGGTCAGGATCTGTGCATATCCCCAGGAAAACATGGGCTCAGGCTTACACAGTTGTTGATCCTAATGGAAAACACGGTCTCAGGCAGTTTGGAGATGCTTTCCCAGTGAGATTGGTGGTTAAACCATGTGCTGGAGCCACATTTGGAAGTGCCAAGGGGGAGGGTTCTCCTGGAGAGCCTGACACACCCTCTTCACCCAGCCCCCGGCTCAATGCCCCACCCTGGGTACTGCAGGCATCTCTAAGCTCTGCTTTCCACGTGCTGGCCTCGGATTTCCCTGACTAATTGGATTCCTTCCAAAAATACAAGGGGGTGATTGGTGCTTTCGACCAAATGTGTCCTTGCTGTATCCCCTGCTGGACCTCCTTGAGTTGCTTCCTCCTTCTGGAATTCCCATGGGCTTGTGCCCATCACTGATTGGAATATTTTCCCTGTCTCCATGTCTCCTCCATCCTGCTTCTCACTTTGTCCTGTGCCCAAACATGGTGTCTTCCACATCCTACAAACATCCCATTTCCTCCCTCTCCATCCCAGGATTCATGGACCAATTTCCATCAGTCAAAACCAGAGAATGGTTTCCTTCTCCCACTGCCAATGGATTTAAAACTAAAAAATAAAGGACCCTTGTGTTTTGGGATGGGAAAGAAAATGTTGGGGGGAGAGAGAAAAAGTGTTTCTCAACATAATGAAAACACAAATGGACAAGATAATTATCTTCATAAGGGCTTGGAGCCATGACAATACATCTCATTTTATAAAGCCCATTAGAGCTGGAATTTTATGCAAAACACTAAAAGAAATCTAAAAATATAAGGCAATAGAGGCAAAGCAATGGGGATTATTAAAGGGGGAGGAGTGTTATATTGGAAGCAATAAACCCTGGAAGAACCAGGAAAACAATGTTCTAGTAAAACTGTAATAAATGACTGGGGTTTAATCACTTGGTAAATAACTAAGATATTTCTGCAGGTTTTATACTGTCACTAAAAAAAAATAATCCCAACCCCTTGTACATTAAGGATTCAGCCAAGATGATTTTTCTGGAGACAGAATCAGGGAAGAGTGTCATTTCAGCAATTTACTTTTTTAAATAATAGTGTATTATTTTCTGCATGGATCCACTTTTCCAACCTCTCCCTTGCTTTTAAGAGATCATTTACCATTAGTTGGGTTTTTTTCCTGTTCCCCTCTCAGCAGACTCTTGAGTCTTTGAACACACAAAATTATATTATTCCGAGCAATCTTCCCCACCACAGCAAAAAGCAAACACTTCGGGAAACTCCTGGAGGGTCTCATTTTTAATAATGATCTTTCCTGTGCTTGGACCCTAATTGAAGATATTATATGGGTGGTTTAGGAAGTAGAAGCACATTTTGTATGGCTTTTTCTTTACCTATTAAATAGCTGGAATCTAAAGAGTGGCTGTTCTTCCACCCCCCAAGTTATGGTGCATTATATCAAAATGAAAATGCTTTAATTTAATATCCTTTCCTTTCTTCTCTATCACTCCCGTGCAGCTGAATGAAAATCAGCTCTCAGTTTCATTTTTAAGGAGATGGGTTCAGTGTGGAGAGGTGCCCAAATCCCGAGCCTGCCCCACCATGGGTGTGCTGGTACCAGCCCAGCTGGTGCCAATCCTGGGCAAAAACTGCCTGTCCGTGGCAGCAGACAGCATTGGAAGAGGCTGCACAGGGAAGCGGTGAAGTCACCATCCCTGGAAGTGCTCAAAAAAACAAGGATACGTGGCACTTGGAGATGTGGTTTAGTGGCCACGGTGGTGCTTGGACTTGACCTTGGAGGTCTTTTCCAACCTTATTGGTTCTGTGATTCTAAACCTGTGGGGCTTGTGGGGGCTGGATGTGCAACCCTCCCTGGCAGAGGGGACATCATCAGGGGTACACGGCTGACCTGGGGCTTTTGCCTCTGAACATCTCATACCCCTTCCAGCAGGAGCGGTGTCTCCAGGGGCTAAACCTTCATGCTGGAGTCTTTATATCCCCTGTAATATTCCCTCAGCACTCAAGGCTGTGCCAGGAGAGCTGGGATCAAAGGCCCCTGCCGCATTTCCTAAGCGATCTATTAATGCAGGAAAACTGACAGGGCATCGTGGTGAGAAACTCAGAGTGCTGTTCACGGGGAAAGCAGCCACTGGTTCACCCCCTCTGACTCGCTCAGTGTCTCACAGAGGGCTGACCCCTGTGCTGTGCATGGATTTCATCCTCCTGGATCCCTTGGTGCTCCCAGGACATGCACACCAGTATGAACGGGAGTTGCAGTGGGGCGACTGGTGCAGTGGAGGTTGGTAAACCAGCCAGAAGGTCACCCCAAGTCCCGCTGTGAGGCAAACAGGGTGATTATTTCATAGAGCTGTAGAATCCCCTGAGCTGGAAGGGACCCACAAGCATCATCGAGTCCAACTCCTGTCCTGTTGGAACAACCCCAAAAATCACATTTGGTGTAAACCAAGCAGCTTTTTGCTACAGACATCCCTTTTTATTTATTATTTAGCGTGGAGCTACACGTACCCAGCTGTGACGGGGCTTTGCTGAGGTCACGGCAGGGGAGGCTGAATTTGAGACCCAACATATGTGTGCAGCAGACCCAGCCCCGATGTGGCCCCAGGGAAATTTGTGTCAGGCTAAAGTGTGATTGCAAAATCTCTGAGCATCTCCACACCTCGATTCTTCCCTGTGCTCAGCGGAGCTGGAGGAGCCCTTGCTCTGTGGTCTGTTTGGGGACAGCCACCCCTCTGTCCTGCACCATGTCCACTCTCCACAGACAGCTGTCACACCTTTGGTGTGGACATTGTGCTATTAAAAGGAGCTTGTTTGCCTGGAAGTGGCATGATAAAGGGAGATTTATGAATCCCAGACCTTGTGGTTTTGGCATCCTCCTTAAATATGAATCCTGCTGCAGGCAGCTGTTAATCTTGCTGGGTGCTGGGACCTGGGGTCACCTTGGAGATGGGAGCAGGGACTCTCTGGGCTTCTCTGTGTGACCCTGCTTGTGCCACATCTGTGAATGTGTCCGTCTGTCCCCAAGGGTCACACCTCCAGGAGATGGAGGGGGTCAGCCTGCATCTTCCCATCGGTGGATCCACCTTTCCCCCTCAGGAAAAGCCCCATCACCCCATACGTGCCAGTGTCAGAAAATCCCCAGAGCTGTGTAAATAAGAGGGATAAGCAGCAGCTTTAAAAGTCCTGGGCTCCTGCAGCTGCAGAGAGAAGGCTTTAAAATACAACCCCTTAAAAGCTCGAGGCTCAGAAGGGAAATAGAAAGAAACCACTAAAATTTACTTGTTTTATAAATGCCTGTGATTTCTTTTTTTTTTTAAGCTGGTCCCATGAGGTGGGGACATAAATCATGGCTTTACTTGGACTCTTGGACTAGGAAATGCAGCTCTTACTCCTTAGAGCCAGAGAGCGATGGATGCTTCAAGCTTGTAAAGTCCCTTCCAATGAAGTCGTGCATCCAACAGTGCGGCTCCCAGAGCCCAGCTCCCATTGCCTGAATTCCCAGGTTTCTTATTTCTCCATGCAGCTCAACATTCTCAGAGCCAGCCCCTCCATTTCCAGCAGCAGGATATGCTCTGTTTCCTGCATGGATCCTATTCTGCAAAAACAGAATCTCTGCCCTAAGTCAAAAACAATTCTTAAAAATAAAATTTAAAGTCCTGAACACAGTTCTATAAAAAAAAAATCCCAAATCAAACCTTCTAGTTTTACTCCCCAGCTGGCAGGGAAGGGAAATAAATATACAAAGGGCTGAATTAAAATTCCAGGGAAGTCATCCAAAATAAATATGCAATATTTTCCTGCAAAGGACCATAATATTATTTTTATTTTTCACTCCCAATATGATCAGACTACTTTACATTTTAATAAATGCATAGTTTTGAAGAGAAAATAGTATTGCTTTGATATGGCAATGATTATTTGATCAAATAAGCTATTAGAAGTTTTCAGGACTGCATTATGGGGGGAAAATGTTGGTTTCTTTGCAGGATCTGTCTATCTAATAGGCAATGATTGCAAACAAATAGTTATATACTGGAACAAATGGGGAAAAATTAAGGTTATCTGGCATGGAACAGCACAAAAAAAACCCCATGAAGATAACAATAAGGGAGTAATGTATAGCTGAGTGTTTTGGAGATAATTGCATTTCAATTGGCTGACTGCAGAGCGGGCTGAAATATTAAGACAGTGTGGCAGAGGAGGCCTCTGTCCTCTCGCTCACGCCACAAAAACATCTCCCTGCTGGGCACTTCTCCTCCTCCACAGCAGCTGGAATTCTGCGGGAGCTCTCCTGACGGCAGTGGTGGCATCTTCATCCCAGATTGTCCCGTGTGGTCCCACTGTCTGCTGAGGAGTCGGGGTGGTTTGTGTGCTTTGTGTCATCCTCGAGCCGTGGAGTTCCCAGGGCTGCCGAGCCAGGGAGCTCCTCAATGTCTCTTGTCAGGCAGGGGATGTGAGACGAGAGCCAAACCCCTGGAGAGCATCCCCTGGAGAGGCCCTGCCTGAGCTGTGGCCGCACTGAGGGGCCCAGGCAGGTACAGGCTGCAGGGCCTGGAGGAATATCGTGTGTGACGGAGCTCTGCTGCTCTGGTGAGGAGGGAAAGAGTGAGAACAGTTGTGGCAATTGATCTTTGTGTGCTTTGCCAAGGCGTTCCCAGCCGGGCGCGGCGTGACCCCAGCTCTTGTAAGCAGCTGAGGAAACTGCCAGGCTTACAGCCCCTCAAGGACAGCCAGGGAAGGGGGAATGGCTGGGATGGAACCCCAAAGCCATTGACATCACATGCACTGACATGTAGAGAGACAATCATAGATCATGGAATATCCTGAGCTGGAAGGATCCCACAGGGACCATCCAACTCCTGGCCCTGCACAGGACCACTCCAGCAATCCCACCCTGTGCCTGCGAGCGTTATCCAAATGCTCCTGGAGCTCAGGCAGCCTTAGGGACATGAGCGTTCCCTGGGGAGCCTGTTCAGTCCCAGTTCTGGCAAGATCCAAAGTGCCAGCTGGTGAGGAGGTCACCCCAGGTGGGATGCAGGGCTGTGCTTCCCCAGGGAAGCTACTGGGGGTCACTGTGTTTATTTTCATTGCTTGATCTCCCTGATCACAGCTGCTGAAGGCCTGAGGGCAGGGCATGAGTCGCTTCCCTTTGCTGCCATCCCTGGGTGTGCAGCAGGCCCGGGAGAGCACCACAAGCACCAGGGACAATCCAATGCCGCCGGTTTTCCGCTGGTTTTCACTGCAGATGTGTTTGTGTGTGTGTGTGTGTGGCTGGGTGTGTGTGTGCCGGGCTGTGCCTGACATCAAGGCTCCTTCCAGCTGGGAACAGGAGGAAAAGCCACCCAGCAGCTACCTGGGCTCCCTCCCCTCACCAGGCAGAGGTGCAAAGAGCTGGATGACGACAAAATGGGGACAGCATTGCTGTTTAATGAGCCCACCCAAGGGCTGATAATCACGAGGCAGTGGGAAAATATGCCTAAACTTTGGGGGGAAGGAGAGATACACCCTGTGTGCTTTTAAAGGTCTGATTCCCTGCTTTTTGCTGTTCCTGGATGAAAATACATCAGGTCTCCTCACAGGGCACTGTGGGTTTGACGACCCTGATTTAGGCTCTCCCCAGCAAACCTGGTGCATCCTCGTGCACTTTACTACCAGGCTGAGATTTATCCCACCAAAATTTTGCTGCCCATCTGTCACAGGCAGGAGGTGTCACCTGGCAGAGGTACTGATCTGTCTGTGCTGAGGAGAACAAGCCTGGTCAAGCCCATGAGACAAAATCCTATTCAGCAACTGGAATTACACGGGGCGAAGAGCATCCCCAGAATATTTATTCTGCCACCAGTGCTCATCTTCCCCCCATCCGTCCCCCTTTCACAAGCCGTGTGTGAACAGCCTTTTCCGGCACGGCACAGAGCAATTCTCGCTTCCCCTTTGCAGTCTGCCTTCCATAATCCACTTAGAATTTGCAGCTTTTTTTCCCCTTTGTAAGCCTGCCTTTAAACTCTTGATGTAGCGCTTTTCCCATCTGTTTCTGCCTGTGCATCTTTCCTGTGCGCTGCCTAATGACTTGCTCTCGCTAGGAAGAGGCTGTATATTAATATTATCATTATAATTCTCCCTTCCACCACTTCAGATCTTGTGAGGAATGTAATTGCTAAAGCAGATTTTAAGTTACATCATGATAACCGAGCGAGTTACGGGGGAGGTTAGACTATCACTTTGCTCAGTAGTTTCAATTTCCCTTCAGTGCCGCTTTCTGCAGGACCCCGATGGCACAGGGAAGGCAAATCCCACACGAGCGGATTCATTATTAATATTGTTGTTAACTGGCATTATTAAGTTGGAGCCTGGCAGTCCCAATTATGTGCTGAGATCATTTTGTGCTGGGGGGGTTGTTTCCCATATAACTCCTCTTCCATCAGCTGCAGGTCCTTTATCATCCACTAATTCTGCATCCCAGAATTTCTCTCTTGCTTCAGCCCACGTGTTCCCAGGGGGAGCATTTCCCTCTGCCTCTCACCCTGTCCCCAGAGGACCAGAGGATGACATTCCCGTGCCGATAATGTGCCTTGAGATGTTTATTCCACTCCACTGAATGGAGTTAACAGTCTCTGTGGGTTTAACACCTGCCTAAAATTAATCTTCATTTTGCACAGGGTGAGGAAACCAAGGGAAGTGGCTTTGCTTTCACCCTCAGAGCGGGTTGGAAGTTAATGGGACATGAACGAGGCAGCACACCCGGTGCAGGGCTTTCCCCCATCCCAGTCTTCAGAGCCTCTCTGATCCCAGCTGCGTCCTGCCTGCCAGAGCAGGGCTCCCGAATTCCCAGTGGGAGAACACCTCAGAAACAGAAGTAACCGCACTGATGGTGGGCTTGGCAATTACTCTGTAGAGGCTGGGATTAGTTTGGAAATGGATGCGGGAAAAGATGCTCTCCTCTGCCCATCTCCTGGTTGACCTCCAGGCTGCTGATGGATCCTCCCCTCTGCTGCCGTGGCTCTAACAAGCTTTTGATGCTGATGGAGTTGGAGAGCAGAGCCTGCCCAGCACTTCCTGCTGGAAAACCCCGTGTCCGGTGGATGGATGGCTCGAGCCTGCACCGTACTTATTAAGTGGAACAGACTATTTTCATTAAGAGACGCTGACATTATTAAGGCCACTTAAATGTCTCCTGGAGATGGTGTGCCCAGCGTGAGCTCGGTACAGCGTGTCCTCCTGTTTGGCTGGGACACCCGAAATCCATCCATCAGCCCTCAACTCATTTCTGTCCCTTCATCCCCCAGCTGCTGAGTTTCATTTGGACAGCCCTCCCCTCTCCCTCCTCTAATACACTTCCAGGGACTCAGGTGGATTGAGAGCTGGGGACTCAGAGACTTTCATTATTCACATTGTGTGCACCTGAAAATTGCGCTGCCTGCTGGCTTCCAAATTGAGTACATTAAATACAATGCATTAAACTGCCGAAATATGGAAATATCCAGGGAGGGCCTCAGATTTAAGACACTCCCGGCTGAGTCCCAGCTTTTGAGAGCCGCCAGTTCCGTTCACAGCGCTTGGTGCGGAGCCAGGGAGGAGCGGGGGGACGTGGCGGCAGTGGGGCGGAAGGACGGGAGCCAGATGGGGTCCTGGGCACAGAGGAGGGGCTGCGTGGGATCCTGGCAAAGAGGAAGAGTCGGGCTGGATTAAAATGCAGCAAAACCCAGGCTTCATCCCCTGCCTAGCCGTGTGTTTTGGTGGCCTCTGTGATTTGGACATTGCTGAGGGGGTCTGAGGGGTGCAAAGTCCCTGTGCAGCAGAGCTGGTGATGAGGCTGGGCTGGACATGCAAAAGACCCACTTTTCCCCCCTGTTCTGCTTGACCACTGCATTAATTTCATGTGTGAGAGGTGGAGCTCATTGCTCTGCACACAACAAGGTTTTCCCAGCTGAGGAGAGCTCAGGGAATGCCAAACTGCCCTCGCGGCCCCTCTTGGTGCCTGTGAAAGGGCTTCATCATCACTGAGCTATTGAATGTTGATTATGTGAGGTTGGTCCTGGCTTTTAGTTGGGGAAACTGAGGCACAGCAAGTCAGACAGCTCCTCGTCCAAGGTCAAGAGCCTCTGTAGCAGAGCATGGAGCAAAACCCAGGTGTCTTGTGTTCCCCATGTGGAAATCATGTTGGGCTTTATATCCACCACTTGCCTATCCCGTTATCTCAACATTAGTCACTGTTACTTTTATTGATAAGCTACTGTCTCCCTGGAACACATTTTTCCCTTGAAGATGGCAAAACCAAAGCAGAAGCGCTGCCATTCAGGGAGGGTGTTCAGACTGCCTTTGGATTCACGCAGCCCCTTCCACTGCTCACTTGTGATGGATCTCTCAGTTCTTCGGGAGCTTCACGAGTGGATTTCACAGCCACCCCACACACAGATCCACATGCAGACCTTTGGAAAGGCTTCCCACACTGCAGCTTTCTTGGGATCACACTGTACATCTGAACAGGCCAGGAAATTAGTAAGGTGAAAATATCGAGTTTCAACTGGGAATGTAATTAACCAAGATTTGATTTAGATAGTGGATTTCCTCTTCTGTGATTAGAAAAGCCATGTGGGGTCTTCGAAGACCAATAGTGATCGAGACTTAGATTAAGATTTTGTCTTGAGGAGGGAACCCTTGATAATTCAGCTGCCCTGGGCAAGAGGCACCTGTGGCTCAGAAGAGGACAGAGGTTTCCAGAAGCACTGACAGATGCTTCCAGTGAAAAAATTGTGGCAGATCTCTGTTTGTTGGTTAAACCTCCCTGCTCCTTGTTGGCCTTCACCACAGAGCCCCTAAACAAAGCCAAAAGACTCCTCTGCCTCTAAACAGACCCTTTTCCCAAGGAAAATAAAACCCTCCCATCCCCAGTGCTTCTGGTTTAGAGAGAGGCCGAATCCAAATCCAGATTTTCTCCTCATTTCCACATTGTTCCAGTCTTGGGTTTTGTTTTTGCTCCATCTCTGCCAGGTTCCACTTCGGTTAAAGCCAGTCCTGGTCGGTGCCTTTCCCATCTCCTCCTGGCTGGAAGTGCATCCCAGGGCTCCCACTGCCCCCACCACCCTGGGTCCCACAGTAATTGAACATTTTAATGCCAGGCCTGGCAGCTTGGCCTAAGTGATTGTAAACAGGGAGTCTGACATAAAAGGAGAGATGGCAAACATAAAATTATATGGCTTCATACCAGCAATTAGAGGGGAGCACGGGTGTACTTTGGAGTAAAGGTTCCTGCTCCCTCTCTGCAGAGAGGCTTCTCCATCCGCAGGCATTCCAGGATGCTCCCCTCCCTCACGGAGCTGTCCCTGCCTCGGGCACGCCTGGCTGGGCCCGGGGCTGCCGGAGCAGTGCAGGTGGGCACACCTGGCTGCGTGGGAGGCCGGGAGCTTGGCAGGAGGAGGGAGCAGCAGCAGATGGCGGCTGTCAGCCCGAGCAGATGCCTCATTAGCCACGGCGTGCGCCGCAGCCCAGCTGTGCCGAGGGGCCCTGCGGCCTCCGGCTCCACGCGAAGTTGTTGAGCCCGCCTCGCTCACCTCCCAGCTCCCCACATCCTTCTCCTCCATTCCCCACACCGCTGGTCGTGGCTTGTGCAGCACCTCCTTGCATCCTTCCTCCCTAATCCCGTCGCATCCCTGGGGCAGCTATCCTGATTTACCTCCCTAAATGTCATCCCTTGACACTCAGCGTGAGCAGAAAAGGGCTCAGAGCCAGGTACCGACCAACTCATGCCAGCACAGAGGGTCCCCATGGAGGGGGAGCAGTTTTTGGGTGCGATGTTGGTGGCCAGGGGGGTTTGGCACTGAGGATGTGTCTCTGTCCTTATTTCCCTGCAGGCTGGATACTGGAGTGAGAGCCATCACTCACGGGCTCAAACAAAGTGTAGTACAAGACAATTCAATTAACTGCAGCGGGAGTCGATCGCGCGGGGCCGGGAGCGCGGCGCTTCCCGAGCCAGGGGAAATCATCCACGGCCTGGCAGCCACAGGCTGCCATCCTGGGGGGAGAGGGATGCTGGAGAGAAAAGCATCTCCCGGAGCATCTCCCACAGGGGAGAGGCAGGCTGGTCTGTGAGAAGAGCCTGGTTTCTCCATTGCCATCTGTCCTCCAGGGCATCTCCTGGGATAAAGCCCAGGAGTGGGGAAGTGTGGCCGGCAGCTTGAGGGTGGGGATTCTGCCCCTCTGCTCCGTTCTCGTGAGAGTTCACCTGGAGTACTACATCCAGCTCTGGGATCCTCAGCACAGGAAGGACATGGATCTATCCATTGCAGAGAGTCCAGAGAGGCCAAGGAGGTGCTCCGAGGGCTGGAGCCCCTCTGCTCTAGAGCCAGGCTGGGGGAGCTGGGAGTGTTCACCTGGAGAAGAGAAGGCTCCAGGGAGAGCTCAGAGCCCCTGCCAGTGCCTAAAGGGGCTCCAGGAGAGCTGGAGAGGGACTTGGGACAAGGGGTGGAGGGACAGGACGAGGAGGAATGGGTTCCCACTGCCAGAGGGTAGGGTTAGATGAGCTATTTTTCCTTGCTTTGAGCACTCTCTGCCTCTCTTTACAGACCCCCTCTCTTATCAGACCCCAGAAATACGCAAAGATCCTCTGGTTCACACCTCCATCCTCTGCCCATCCTTGTATCCTCCTGTGTTCCCCCGAGCTTCCCTAACAATCCCCCCTCCAATGTACTTGTAATGCTATTCCCGTGTTTCCTGGGGTTTGCTTGTGTTTGACGAAAAGACCTCATCATTCCAGATTTGTCTTGCGTGAACTATCACAGGATTAGCGAACTGGAAATCTTTCCGAGTTTTCTTTCAGCAGCTCGTCCCTCGGGAGCATCGCTTTAGTAAGTGATTTTTCTGTTCTAGCCCAAGGATTGGATCCGCATCCGGTAGCCAAATTGAATTCATTCGGGCAAGGTTAAGAGCCATTTGATACAGTTTTAGATTAGGTGAAGGCAGCCATATATATTTCATATTCTGCACTAACTGCTGCACAGTTTCCAGGGATGGGCCGGCGTTGCACTTATTGACTGCTCCCCAGCGAGCCCGCTGTTACAAATGGATGTTGCTAAACAGGGAGATGGGTCCTAAATCTTGCCCTGCTGAAAGGTAATGGGAATAAAACAGAGCGACAGGCAGAGGGAATGGCTCGACACTTCATAAAAGGTCGGGGCGGCTGTGGGCAGCGGGCGAGAGCTTCCCCCTCGGCCGAGGGGGGGCTGTTTGCATTCCTCCCGTTGGCTTGAGCGCTTTCCTAGGCAGGATGGAGCGGGGCAGGTATTGCTGCAGTCGCCAGCGTGGTTCCGACACGGCGGCTGTGTTACCGCAGTAACAGGGTGGGGCTCGGGATCCTTCCTGCTGCCCTTCCCCGGCTTGCGGGGAGCTGAAGCACGGCGACGTGCGCCGATGAGGCTGGGTTGTGTCAGCCAAGGAGACAGACATGGTTTGAATAGTAGGACAAATGGGTTTCTCTGTTTCCTTAAGGTGAGCCCATCCACAGTGGTAGTGATGCCTGAAATTCTCGTGTGCCACCGCCATCTGCTCCCGCTGGAACGATCTCAAGAGCGGGATCCCCTGGGGCCGGAGCCCTTCTTCTGTGTGCTCGGCCCGTGGCAGGAAAAAAGGGAAAAGAAATTGCTCAGAGAGGCTGCTCAGGCTGTGAGATACACACGGAGGCACAGGGGGCTGGGACAGCATCCCATGGGTCCAGGTACAGCCGTGGAAAGCAGGAAGGGAAATCTCTGCTGTCAGTGTGGAAGAGCTCATAACCCTGTGCACAGGTTTTAGCACAAGCCACAGTGAGCCTGGCTGGTGAGAAAGGACTCTGGAAAAGAAGCAAGTTACATTTAGGATAACCAAAATTCCCCTCTGAAGGATCCCAAGGCGAAGGACAGTCAAGGCCCTCAAAACTCTTCACTTATTCACAAATCTCACCAATACTCCAGAGCATCAGGCCTGTGATGTTTATTGCTTTTCCAAAAGGCCCAGCTCCTGAAGTTATGACATGAAATGAGGGGCTCAGCCTTCCTTGCCTTTTGACTGTTTGATCTTTACTGCAGCAGGGAAAATTTGGAAAACATAACCTTTACGTTCTGCAGAGCCAGGGAGCAAATAAAAAGGACATAGGAGTTGTTTGCTATTTATTTCTATTTCTGAAAAATTTCATAGTTTCTTTTTTATTATTATTTTGAAAGCACCCCAGTCTCACACACCATTTTGAAGTGCTTGAAGTGGTTTTGGGGAGTGGGCAAGTGTAAATAATGACAGGGTTTGGGCCTTTTGTGCATTTTCTGAGCTGTTCCTTAACCTGCTAGAAATGAGGCAAACAAGGACTAGGGAAAGAAAAGCTGCCTGAAGATGTGACAGAGAAGAGCGCAGATCCTCTTCTCCTAGAAATGTGTTTCCCAGGAGTGGATGGAGCTGGTGGAAGTGAGAATGCTTGACCTGTACCCTTGTGTCACACAGAGAGCTCTTCAAAGCAGGAGATAGCACAGAAGTGCTCTCCAGCTTCGTGGCACGAGTGGCTCTAGAAATGGTGTTCGGTGTCAATTCTCACTCCGTGTTGTCCAGAGGACGTTTGCCAAGGCTGTTCCAGGTGGATTTGTCAGACAGAGTCGTGGACCTGGGTGACATCAGCACTGAGACGTCCCCGCTTCCCCCCCGGACAGAGCCAGGGACGAGAGGGCAGGAGGTCACAGCGGGGGGACACAGGGCCCTGCCACGAGAGGATGTGACATTTAAGCACCACTTTATCTGTCTTTTGTCAGCAGAAGCCTTCCTCCACCTCCTCCTCTTTCTCTTCTTCCTCCTCCCCCTCCTTCTTCTTCTCTTCTTCCTTCTTCTTCTCCTCTTCCTCCTCCTGCTCCTTCGCCCTTGTTCATCACCCAAACTGCCCTTGTGAAATTCAGGGTTTCTTTGATGAATTTCTGGGACTGGTATCTCCTTCCCTGTGCAAATCCATGCTGCCTCTTCCCATGGGGCTTTCCCATCTCATTTTCCTGGCCATAAACCCATTTCTCCCCATTCTCCCCATTTATTTACCCTCCTGTTTAAAATGGTCACAGGACTGGTGGGGAAAATGGGTATTTTTGTTCTTGTTTGAACCAGGAAAAAGCAATCTCTCCACAAAAAATTGCTCTGCAACATTGCTTGGTTTGTTTTTTCATAAACCAATTCAAAACTACCAGTTGGTTTTTTTGTTTGGGTTAGAAATGAGTGCAATCCAGGTAAAAATGTTTTAGCTTGAGGGATTTTCCATCCTGAAAAAAAAAAAAGAAGCTGAGAAGAAGGTGTGGAACAAACAAAGCTCAAATAACACAGTGCTGTGAATCCCACGGACTGGGAATTAAACATTGCTCCTTTCCCATCATTTCCTCAGAGAAGCCCAGCCACTGTGAACAGTTTTGACAAATGTGTTTATATTGTTTGATAGGAATCTTGTAGTCGGTACTAAAATATAACATTGTGGGGCAGGATGGGGAGGGGAGGCTGTGCATTCATCTGTCCGGAGAGCAAACAGCACACGTTGGGATTTACATGGATACAGGAATATCCAGGACTTATTGGGCAGGAGCTGCAGGTCTGTGATTGAGGGTATTTGATGGCCGTGTATCCAGCAGTGTAAATGCGAGGGAGAGCGTTTCCCTGTTGGCATCTGCATGGAGCACAGCGATAAATTCGGGATGAAAGATCCCGCTCATCACTGCCATACCCTGAAGGGACGGCCGGGCACGGAGATGGAGAGTGATGGCTCACCAGGCACAGGAGCTGAGCTGGCAGGAGCCTTCCTTCCTCCCGGAGCCGACCTTGGCTCATGAAAAAGAAAACCACAACATTTTTGCTGCTCGTCAGAATTCATCCTTTTTTCCAGGGTCCCAATTCCATATCATTTGGAGGAGGAGGCAGGCTTTGGTGCTGACTCTGGATGTCTCCCCAGGCCAGCATCAGAGGAGGCTGTGTCATCTCCAACCTTTCAAGGAAGCCACAAGGGCTTAATTAAAACCTAAACTGGCGCACCGCTATTCAGATGAGACCGTGGGCTCCTCTGCTGACAGCAGCTCAAACTTGTCACTTTGCTCGTGCTGCACATCCGTGCTGCAAGGTAGGAAATTTCAGCTGAGAGACAGGCCCGGGGCTGGCGTGGGCTGGGCCCTTCTCCCGGAATGCTCCGGCGGGCAAGCGCGGGTCGGGGTGCCGGCAGCATCCCTGTAAGGGCAGGGAGCAATCAGTCACTGGGACTTCATTAAAAGATGCATCACAGGCAGCTGCTTGACAGAGCCAGTGTGCAGAGGTGACACAGACCTGACTCCAATCACCAGGACTTCAGGAAGAGGAGAAATCTGCATTTCCTAATCACATCGCTCTGGTCAGAAGTCACTTGTTTTCTGCTCCACTCTGGGCATTTGCATGCTTGGAAGGAAAAAATGTAATACTAACCATTGGCTCCCATCCCCGAGGAGCCAGTGGGGACATGAAAAGGAGCAGCTACAGAGAGAGATGGTCTGGGATGATGGGAGGCTCAGGAGAGTGTGGAGCCACAGAGTGGCTTTTAAATCCCTCCAGGGATGGTGACTCCACCACTGCCCTGGGCAGCCTGTGAACATATTTTTCCTAATATCCAACCTAAGCCTCCCTTTGTGCAGCTTGAGGTCCTTTCCTCATGTCCGGTCCCTGTTCCCTGGGAGCAGAGCCCGACTTCCCCCTGGCTGCCTCCTCCTGTGAGGGAGTTGAGAACCAGAAGGTCCCTCCTGAGCCTCCTGTTCTCCAGGCTGAGCCCTCCCCGCTCCCTCAGCCACTCCTGGTGCTCCAGCCCCTTCCCCAGCTCCGTTCCCTTCTCTGGACGTTGTGTCTTCCTTCTGCCTGGAGTCCTCAGGGCATGCAGTACGAGCTGGTCCCCTCAAGAGGCCACCAGCCATTCCCACATCCCTCTGATTTCCAACACACAGTGCCCCTGTGGCAAGCAAATCCCACCACCACTTGCACAGTAGCTGTAGGAAAGTGTGTTCTACATTATTTGATGCCCAAATGTTGGAAACCAGGCTGGGCCTTGCTCAGGTGCTTCCTGAACAAGCATAGAAAGGATATTAGACTGGATATTGGGAAGAAATTCTTATCTGTGAGGGTGGGGAGGCCCTGGCACAGATTGCCCAGAGAAGCTGTGGCTGCCCCATCCCTGGAAGTGTCCAAGGCCAGGTTGGATGGGGCTTGGAGCAACCTGGGATAGTGGAAGGTGTCCCTGCCCTTGCAGAGGGGGTAGAACAGGAAGATCTCCAAGGTCCCTTCCAACCCAAACCATTCTGGGATTCGAGGATATCCAGCTCCACATCCAGGTGATTGGGATGCTGTAAGCCTGCCCCACACACATCCCAGCCCATCCTGCTGTCACTGAACTCTCTCCAAGGAGATCCCAGCTGCTCTCCACGCTCCATCTGCAGCCTCCAAACAGCCACTGCAGGGGAGAAAATAAAACACTGAGTTCAAGTGGGGGAGGGAAAAATGATTTAAAAAAAAAAAAATCAGCTCTTCTGGCATCCCATAAATCTCAATTTATTTGTCCTTTTCTTTTTATACAAGCGTGAAGGGAAGCAAAGCCGTGTGTGCAGAGCCTCCCCGGGGACCCTGTCAGCGTGGAGGGGGACGTTCAAGGCAAGATTCCTTCAGCCCTCAGCCACCTGTAGTGAGGGGAAGGGACTCTGTGGAGATTAATTTAATTTTTCCCCTCAGGTGTTTCATTGGTGGGACCATTCACAGGTGATTTTTGTCCCAGGGAAGAAGGTGATGGAAGGGGAATGAGGGGCTGGAGAGCAGCACCACAGGAAGGGATCTGGGGGTCCTGGTCAAGGGCAAGTTGGATATGGGTCAGCAGTGCCCTGGCAGCCCAAAGGGCCACCACGTTCTGGGGACAGCAGGCCCAGCATCCATGGCCAGGCCAGGGAGGGGATTGTCCTGCTCTGCTCTGCACTGGGACGGCCTCACCTCCACTCCTGGGGACAGTTTGGGTGCCACAAAAAAAGAAAGACATTAAACCATTAGAGAACATCCAGAGGAGGCCACAAGGATGGAGAAGGGTCTGGAGGGGCCACATGAGGAGAGGCTGATGGCACTTGCTTTGTTTGGCTGCAGGAGACTGAGGGGAGACCTCACTGTGCTCTGCAACATCCTCCCGAGGGGCAGCTCCAACCTCTGCTCCCTGAGACCAGGGACAGGACACAGGGAACGGCTGGAGCTGTGCCAGGGGAGATTTAGGTTGGATATCAGGGAAAAGTTCTTCCCCCAGAGGGTGATGGGGCACTGAACAGGCTCCCCAGGGAAGCCTCTCAGCCCACATGGTAACACCTCTCCAACCAAACATCTATTTCCTGGTTTGTTGCTGAAGCTGCAGTTGTGGCGTTTGGGGTGGTTTGGGGTTTTATTTTAGTGCTTGGAGGAGGCTCTGTTTTTCCTGAGCGCCCTGCAGGATTTGCTTAGGAGTTTGCCATCCACAGCACCTGGATTTGATGTGCCCATAGCCACAGAGAGGTGGGATTGGGGCACTCCCATCACTGGGAGGCCTTGGAGTATCCCAGGGTTGGCTGTGATCATCTCTGTAACCTCTCCAAAGCTCTTGCTGAGTGGTGCTGGAGCTGCTCAGGTCACATGAAGTTAAAAAAGGCTGTTGCAGGTTCATGTGTGCCCAGCTGAGAGCAGGCCATGGATGCTGCTTCCCCTATCCCAGCACTTCAGCTGCCATGCAGCACCTCCTGTGCACAGGGTGGTGGCTTTTCCCTCCTCACAGTGGGAGCTGGCACGGACTGTTTAACACCCCTTCTTTGACTGTTTAACACCCCTTTTCCGACTGTTTAACACCTCTCTTTCCCCCTCTTCGCACAGAACTTGTACCCACATCTTCCTTTTCCCTGGACCAGGACATTCAGGACTTGCGTGCAGTAGTACAGCAGTAATTACACTCTCCATCGCTTTCCCATCAGGACATAAATGGAAGAAAACCACCTCCCAAGGTAGCAGCACTGACCTTCATTTCAGAAGGTCAGTCACAGTCAGCTGGGCTATAATCTAGCCCTAAATTTACCCAAGACCTTGCTGTTCCCTCGGGCTGCTCACGTGCTCAGACAAGGGGCAGCTGCCAGTGCCTGGGAGGCTGACGTGGGAAGCACAAGTGCTCTGGGAGCTGTTTTCCACAGGAGAAGGTGTCTGTGAGGAGAGGCTGGGGTGGATTTCTGGGGGCACTGCCTGCAGCAGGCAGTACCTGGTGTGTGCTTCACTCTGTTGGTGGCTTAGAGAGGGTGAAGGTGTTGGGGTCCCCCTGAGGTCACACATTTAAAGTTCATTAATCCCGTTCTCTTCTGTGGCCTGGCAGGGCCTGGCCCTTCTGCTGCCTGTATCTCCCTGAAATGTCACCTTTGCCTAGTGATGATGGATAAACCTTTTTTCAAAGACTCTCCCAAAGGTGTGGTGCTTGATGTGACTTTAAAGGAACACGTGCTTCCTTCCCTCCATCCCACATCACTCTGAATGATGCAATTTCCCCGCCGGGGTTGTCAATACTGGGATAAACCTCGGGAAAGGTCAGCACGTCTGTCCTGTTCCCTCCAGCCTCTGGGTTGCTGCATTGTGTCCTCATCAGTCCCACCAGCCTGCTGCTGGCTGCAGAGATGGGAATATTCTAGTTCCTCAGCCCACAGCATTCCAGGGAACGGGGTCACCAGTTTATTTCCCATCCTGTCACCCAGAGCATTTAAAGCTTGCTCCATCTATTTTAAGGATGCCACTCTTGTCCTGTAATCCAGGGAAAGCCTTCCCTCCTCTGGTCTGATGCTGTGGTGGAGGATGATCCAGCATTTCTGGATGTTCCTTAGGGAAACAACCAGCCCTCCTGTTACAAAGCAACTCTGTCTCCTCTTTCCAAAGCAGTTCCTGTGTTGTGGTGTCCGAGGGTGGGTTTGGGGTCTGTGTGGAGTGGACAGCTGTCCTCTGTACCCAATCCTATCTCCTTTGGCTGTGGAAGAGAGGAATGTGTTTCCTTCATGCCCTGGGAGGATGCTTATTGAATGTTGAGGTGAAAGACGCGGCTTGATCCGTTGTAAATCCAGCTGCATTCCTGGAGCTCAGCTGCCCTAACACAAGGTGCAGGGCAGGAACTGGATCCTGGTGTCTTTATTATCCCTCCAGACTCGCTCTGCGCCTCTCACTTGCTGTCTTTGAAAGAGGAGAGGGGGGTGAAAAGGATGGCAATGAGAATTGTGTTCAGCTATTTCATTTAAGCCATGATCATTTCTAATCTCAACGTGCAGGGACTGCATTGCACGGCCCCATCAGTCACTGAGATCGTCCTGCGGATTTGGTTTAGTGAGAAGTAAAAACTCATCCAGAGGCAGAAACACAGGAAATGGGCGTCTCTGGGGCTGTGCAGCTCTGTGATGACAGGGCAGCCCTGGTGTCTGAGCGTTGGTGGGTTATCCAAACCCATCCTGTGGATCAGGGATGCATCCCCGGGATGGGAATGGCAGCAGGAAGTACTGGTCTATGAAGCAATGACTTGCTCCAAGTGTAGCTGGAGGAGGTGGGCAGCCCTCTGTCCTCACTGCAGGCAGGGGTGACAGCACCATTCCCCGTGGGATACCCACAGATGAGGAATCACCAAATCCCAGGGTGGTTTGAGCTGGAAGGGAACTTAGAGACCATCCCATTCCATCCCCTGCCATGGGCAGGGACACCTTCCACTAGACCAGGTTGCTCCGAGCCCCTTCCAACCTGACCTTGAACACTTCCAGGGATGAGGAGGAGTTTCCTCAGACAGCAAGTGAGTCTCAAACGAGGGTATTTCACCTGGGCAGGTGGCAGGGGGTGACTGCAACACTGCTCATCCCTTCCCCAGTGAGCCCTGCTGCAGCATCACTGGGATCCATCCCTCAGCATTCAGAGCAGGATATGGGGCCAGCAGGTTTTCCACTTGTGCCATTGAGTCTCCATGTGTTTGTCAGGCTTTAATACAGATTATTGTCTCTCCTCCCATGCCAGGAGGGCCCAGGCCCCTTAGTGAGGGGATTTGCTTCCCTGAAGAGCGTTCTGGCAGTGGTGTGAGTGCCCTCATGTGCTGCAGGACTCTCCTCTGGGAAGTCCCTGAGCTGGTGAAAGGGAAGGACACTGTTAGGGAAGTTGGAATCCCTCCAGCATCTCTGATCCTCTCATGTTTGTTCCCTGCGTGTTTGCCAAAAGCACCCTTATTTATTTCATCAGCTAAATGCTGCAAACCAGATGCCTGAGTTCCATCAAGGCATTTAATGATGATGATCATTGCTTCCCCTAATGCAGTGTCTTCTAGCGAGGACGATGCCACAGCAGCGCACAGCTGTTGACCAATGGGGGCCTGTCTATTTTCTCCAGTATTTTATGGTGCTTATCTATTTTTTCTGCCAGGCCTTCTTTTTTTTTCCTTCTTTTTCTTTCTTTTCTTTCTCCTTTTTTTTTTTTTCTTTCTTTTGCTGAGTTGCAGGAAGTTCTGAGGTGGAACGTGGCAGCTGTTTAATGGTGCAGGAGCCTGGTGAGGCAGATGAGCTCAGGGAGCGAGAGAACCTCCCTCTCCTCTGTAGTGCCTCAGAATGTCTCCTGTGTGCTGAAAACGTGGTCCCTGCATGCTCTCAGAAGCAGGAGAAGGATGTGGCTGCTCTTCCTCAGCTAAGCTGGGAGTAAATAACACAGATGAGTAAATAACACAGAGCAGGATGCATGAGGGGGCTTTGGCAGAGCCAGAAGGAAAGACCGAGCCTAGGAGATTTGTTTGTGGTGCAGAGCTGTGTTTTTCCTTGGCTTGAAGCACCAAGATGAGCTTGAGAGGACACGAAATAGGGCACAGATGTTGGGAAAGGCACGTGTTGGGCGTGCTGGGATAACTTGGCACAGGAAAGCTGCTCAGACCCTGCGTTTCCCAGGTGTGTGCTCGACTGTTCTGCTGAGCTGCTCCGTTGATCAGGAATATGGATTGAGCACTTGGCGAGGACAAGTCAGGTTGTTTCGTGTTACCTGGTGGCTCCACTGGGAAGGTGGGAGCAGGATCATGTCCTTGCATCCCAAGGTGTTTCGGGATGGACGTGACACAGCTGCTGTTGAGACAGGCAGAGGCACTTCCCGAGAGGTGTCGGGAGACCTTTAGGCTGTTGTCATCCTGCAGAAACCATTCGTGGCTGTTAAATCCAACTGCAGTGCTGCTTTCCTGCTGGGAAGTGCTCTGTAACTTCTGGAGGTGTGTTAAGATCTCTTAAGAGACAATTAAGGATTTCAGTGTTGCTTTGATATTTGTTGCACAAAATGTTGACACAACACACCAGGCTACTCAGGTTTGTTTTAACTTGCAGTTTAGGCTTCAAAAAAAAAAAAAAGGGTATGAAATGAATTAGCAAATTATTTTGATTGCTTTGTTCATTTTTCCAGCAAGAAGCTTACCCACCTGGAAAATACTGACTGGCTGCAGGCAGGAGCAGAATTTATTACCTGAGATAAATGGATCTGGGATAAAAGTCCTCTTTATTTTTTCATTTTAGCTGCAAAGGATGATATGCTTCTGTTCTGCTCTTTGTGCCCAAGATCAAATAAGAAGGAACTTTGCATAGGTGTGCCAATGCCTTTCAAGGGAAAGTTTCTCTCCCCACCCCAACCTTCTCCTCCTGGAAGCAGCACCTTGGACTTGAGATGAGAGCAGTGTTTGACGTCGCTTTCACAGTGATGCCGGCGTGACTCTGAATCCCAGCGCTGGCACTCGTTCTGTGTTCCATCCCATGTGCACAGGCTCTGATCTCTCTACCTTGGCCTTGTTTTATTCCCTTTTTTCTTCCTTTCTTTCCCCGTTTCTTTGGCAAAGACGGCTCTGTGGAAGAAGCCTGGTTTCATTTTCCCGCCGGTCCCGAGGGGCGGCTGGCGGATCTCATATGCGGGGTGTCAGCTGCATTAAATGAACACGCTCAGGCCACTGTAAATCCCTATTTACACGTAATAAACACGAGGATATAAAACATAGAGGAAATAATACATTATTGATTACAACAATGGCATGTAATGTCCTTTGAAAGGCGGGTGGGGCATGCCCATCCATCAGCGCTCCGAAGGGATCCTCTCGATCCTTGGGAATGCAAGGCAGGTCGGCTGTGTGTGCCTCACTCCCCCTGTGTGTGCAGAGAGGATGGGCAGGAATGGGGAAAGGTGGATTAGGGCTGTTTGCCAAGAGAGCAGCAAAGGGGGATATTGGCTACAAGGAAGCTTTTACAGTGAAGGTGGGGAGGCCCTGGCACAGGGTGCCCAGAGAAGCTGTGGCTGCCCCATCCCTGGAAGTGTCCAGGGCCAGGTTGGACGGGATTTGGAGCAAACTGGGATAGTGGAAGGTGTCCCTGCCTGTGGCAGGGGGTGGAACTGGATGGACTTTAAGGTCCCTTCCCACCCAAACTATGCTATGATATTTCTCTGCCCTGTCTGTTGGGCACGTTGGAATTTTTGTTTAAGGCAAAGGTGCTTGAAAAAAGTTTTCCTACAAGTGCAGGCAGAGCATTCAAATCTCCTCATCTTTCCCTCTGGGAGCAGACGATCTCTCCCATAAAGATTGCTTTATGTGGAGAATTCCCTGGTCACATCTGTATGTGAGCAAATCTAAAGCTTGGTACAACATTCAGGGGGTGCAGAGTCAGCTGTTTTTTGGGACTGGGAAGGATGGCTTACAAGCCCTGACACCACTCTCGTGGCTATGAGTAGGATACACTCCTGTGGTGGGCTTTTTTCTGTGTGTGTGTGTGACTTTTTGTTAGGTTTTGAGTTGGTTTTTTTTTTTTAATGGTGATCTGAGGTGCCCTCCTGGCATCACTGCCCTGGTACTGATGTTGCAGTGATGAAGAGCAATGTTTGGGTGGTGCTGAACTTGTAGGTGATGATTTCTTCTTTCTCAACAGCAGGCACCATCCCTCATCTCCCATGCGATTCATGAAATTCATTCCCTTGTTTTATCTCTGGCTGAGGTTGCAGGCGAGTGAGGTCGGTGAGGCTTGACAGGCAGCTGGAATAGGTTTTGTTGGGTGTAAATGAGTGGAGAGTTCAAAGCCAGGCAGGCAGGTCCTGCTGCCCTTGTTCACTCTGAGGGGATTGCAGGCCTCAGACCTTGCTGTCCCTCACAGCGCTGGTTCAGAGGCCAAGTGCTCCAGTCAGGAGAATCCTGAGGCACAGCCGTGTTAGTGTAGTGCAGGACAAGGGGAATGGCATCCCACTGCCAGAGGGCAGGGTTAGATGGGATATTGGGAAGAAATTCCTCCCTGTGAGGGTGGGGAGGCCCTGGCACAGGATGCCTGGAGCAGCTGTGGCTGCCCCATCCCTGGAAGTGTCCAAGGCCAGGTTGGACGGGGCTTGGAGCAACCTGGGAGAGTGGAACATGTCCCTGCCCATGGCAGAGAGTGGAATGAGATGAGCTTTCAGGTCCATTCCAATCCAAACCATTCCATGGTTCTAACAGCAAGAGCATCTTCATGAAACATGGGTAACCTGGATCAGCACATGGGAAAAGCTCTCTGCCCCAGGAGCCGCCCTGCCCTCAGATCCAAGCTGTTTGCCCACCCTTGTGAGTTCTGCAGTGAAAACATATTAAAGTTCCCTTTTCCTGCAGCTCTTTATCTCCAGGTATTTAATCTTAGTTTACAGATGAAATGTGCAGTGGAGAAAAAGATGCTAATCACACAGTTGCTGCACTCTGCTCCAGCCACTGAAAAATTTATTGCCATCTGTCCTGGATTGGACAGGGCTGGAGCATCACCCCTTTAACAGCTTTGGAGCAGCAGCAGAGAGACCAACATCACAACAGGGCATGGCCCTGACCCCCGGGGCCACCAGAGACCTCACAGGGGCTGGTGCAGGAGAGCTGCACTTCCTAATCAGCTCTTGGCTCAGGGCAGAGGCAGGGAAAGTCCACGTTGGGCTGGAATCTTCCATCACTTGGATGTGAGTGTCATCAGCAGCCTCCTGGTGTTTTATGGTTGGAAGAGATTTTTATCAACCATTTGTCAACGCTCTCAGGCACCTGGTGGGATTCTTGGGGTGTTTTGTGCAGAGCCAGGAGTTGTGGGTCCCTTCCAACTCAGGATATTCTGTGATTTAACTAGTCAGGTCTTCTCACTTTCTTTAGCCAGCTGGTGAGATGGCTGCCATTATTTCAGTCTCCTGGATGCATCATTATGCACATCCCTAACAGTCCCCTTCCCTGGCTGTAACGGGGCACGTGGCTTTGTGTGATCAAGTTCTGCCAGGCTTTTATAAACCCAGAGCAGAAGGTGAGGTCAGAAATCAGGCCAGAAATGGGATTTCTCCAGCTCCCAAAGAAAGGTGTTTGGCTGTGCAGCTTTCTGAGCATCTTGTAATATCAAACTGTCTTGGAAGCAAAGTGGTTTGATTTTTGGCCTGTCTCTGCCCTCGGTGGATTATTGGACTTACAGTTCAGAAAGACTCAAACTACAGCTCCTGTGATGCATCTTAAATACACGATTTTCACTTGGCTTTTTGCAAGACCAATGTTTCTTCCTGGCTGCTCCTCCTGCAACTGTATTTCCCCTCCAGCACCAGCAAGCCCAGCAGAATCTTGGAGCACATAAAGTCCCTCTCCTGTGGCTGGGTTTCCTTATGTCTCTCCCTTTTTTTTTCAAATAACTTGGACTATTTTCATAAAACCTCACACCTTGAAGAACCCAAAATTGCTGAGCAAGGAGGTAATTGCCAGCGGTGCAAGGAGTGCTCTTGTCTCTCCTGCAGCAATTAGCAAACCTTAACGCAGGCTTGGCTCTCTTTCCAATTAAACTCTGGCAAGCTGGAATACACAATGTGCTAATGAAACGGGGAGTTTTGGAGCTACTCTGCTGGCTGTTTTGAGGATATGGGAGCTTTAGGCTGTCTGGCTGAAACTAAGCCATTGAAAGTAATGGGCTGGACCATCTCACCCCATTACTTTTAATGGGATTGAGAGAGTGTGCGGGAGCAGCGCTGGGGGAAGCAGGGGAGCTGTTTTCACAGATCATCCAAGTTATGGCCAATGCTGGGAAAAAGCCCCCCTGACAGCAGGAGCTGTGTGCAGGGACTTAGAGGTTTTGGCAGGGGGCAGCAGGGAAGGTGCACAAAGGCACCAGTGCCACAAGGTCAGCCCTGGGCAGGGGCTGATTTTGGTCAGGGCACCTCACGAGGAGGGAACTGCTGGATGTGGGACATCCCTGCTGCGTGTGCGAGCTTTGGGCACGGGCAGGGAGCCAAGTGCTTCCCTGGTTTACCTTCCTACCTCTTACCTGTGCTAATTGCACTTGTAGAGGTGGAGGAAGGATTTAACGTGGTGGGAACTACGACGTTTTTAGCTGAGGCTGCTGAGCATCTCTAGCAAAGCGCTCGCGGTGTGAAGATCCGGCCAGCGGGATCAGCTGCAGAAATCGTGAGTTTTTGGGGCAATCAGGAAACTGAAAATGCTCAAAAAGTGCAGAGGGATAGTCACGAGACACGAATATCAGAGGAGTAAGGATTTAGGCTGAATGCTGCAGCCTGAAGGTGCTGTGGGTGCTCAGTGTCTTTGGTGTCCTCTCTTGGACTCAGGCAGGGTGAGCGGTGCCGAAGCAGCCGCTGCTGTGAGTGCCTGCATGGGCTGGGTGATGGATTTGATGCTTGTGGTGGGACAGAATCTGCTCCCACTGGGGCACTGAAGGAACATGGTCTGGACAGCGCAGCAATCAGCCTCCAACAGCCTGAAATTTGTCCACTCACTTTCCTTTCTCCTACTGCTGAGCGTGGCCAAAGCCCTCCCTGCCAGCGCACTTAAAGCCTCAATACCTCAATCAAAGCAGAAAGGGATAGAAATGTGATGATCAGACAATCCCTTAAATCTTGTGGCTTTCTCCCCTTCCCTGTAATTGGTGCCTTGTTCCTTGGTGGAGAGTTAGGACCTGTTCTCTCGCCGCCCCTTCCATCTTAGCACCACAGCTCTTCCAGAAAGTTTGAACAGAAAGGAAGGAGCAGAGACTGCAGCAAATGCACCTCCAACTGGGATTATCCTGGAATTGCTGCTCCCTTGGCCAGGATACTCATCCACGATGGTTTGGTGACACCACCACGAGGTTCCCCAAGCTGTTGAGGTACCTCAGCTCCCATTCAAATTCCTGGGAGGTAATTCAAATTTGGATGTCTAAGGAGGAAATGGAGACGGACCTGTGCTGTGGGTCTGACCCCAGATGACACATTCACGTCACTGCTCTCCTTATCTTGGAGAGGAGACAGCACAGCATGGACTGGGCACAGCAGGTGTCCTGCCCCTTCCCACCTCACAGGCAGGAAGGCAGCTAAAAGAGACAGCTGAGAGCTGCCAAGGAGGGGAAAAATAAAATAGAAGCTGAAGATCAGAAATAATTTTTAAAAAGCCTCAGATGTGGAAGAATTGCAGCCGTGCTGTGAGGTAACCAGCAAATAGAATGTAATTATACGACACACAGGAGTAATGGAGCTTGTGAGGCCGGAGCGTGATTTCCCAGTAATAGGAGGACAGCAGGGATCCCTGCTTGGAATGTCGTGTGTCTTCACGGAGAGTGGGACGGTGCTGCAGCTCCTCCACCTTGGAGGAGCCAGGCGCTTCTCAGGGGTGTCCAGCACGTGGAGCCTCTGGAGCAGCTGGGCGATGGGATTCCCTGGGCCAGGGGCAGGAGGAGCTGGTGGCTCTGCGGCACATGGGCTGGAAGGCAATGGGCGAGGTCAGGCAGAGGAGAGCTGTGTTCCCGGGCTGTCTCCAAGGGCAGAAGGGGTTTGTGCTTCCCTGTGCTGCCGCCCGTCTTCCCAGACTTGTGCAAGGGATGGCTTAGCCAGAAACACGTCCAAGGTGGGAGGTGTGAGGAGTCGTTGTTGATCCAGAGCACGGCTGTAGATGTGACCTTTACGGTGCTGTGGGTTTATTTTTATTATTTTTCTCTCCAGCTTATCCACAATCTGTCAGAGCAGCATGGGGACTTCCAGGGCTTATTGCAAAGTGTTTCCATTGCCACGCTCTCCTCCCAGTTGAGCTTGTTTTGTTTTATTTGGTTGGTTTTTCACCTTTTGGGGATTTTGTTTGTTTGTTTTTTCCAAGGTGCTCTGGGTGGGTGTGAGGCGGGGACACCTCCTGCTTTGTGTGGATCTCTAGACCTGCATGTAAATATGGCTCTCTGTGTGCCAGGGGAGCATAAGAAGTGCCATTAATTCCAACACGAGATGTTCCCACCAGGCTACAGGATAATGTCGTGCTCTGTGTGTGGCTGCTGTCGCTTGGATTGGGATGGGACAAGCATGGATCCTTCGGCAGGAGTAAGGAACTGAGCAGGGGCTTTCAGTGAAAGGAGAAACCCAAGTGAAAACAGGCCTTTAGAGAAAACACTGCATTCTTAAGGAATCAAAATATGTGGATTTTGTGTGTTTCTCCCTGACAGTTTTGTTCTGAGGTGTTTTTAGACCATCTCAGAGTCTAACAATCCCTGATGTTGAAAACCCTCCTGGTTTGTAGGAGCACACCCTGATGCAATCACTGGAGATGGAGCAGGAAGGCTCAAAACAGCTTAGATCAGCTCAATCCATGTTCCAAACACCCCTTCTCCTGCAGCCTCCCCTGTTTTGCACAGATCCCATGTGCTGTAGGCTCTGGAGCTTTTCCAGTCTCTGGGGCGTGTCCTCATCAAGGCATTTTAATTCCCTGGAGAGCTTTTTTCACTGGAAGAAGTGCTGCAGACAGGTGGGATGGGTTTCATAATGCCCTCCATCCTTCCCTCTCTGGTAGGGCAGGGTCACTTCTCTGCTGTCTGGAGTTGAATACGCAGCTCCTGTGTTTGGTGGGTGGAAGAAGGTGGGTGGAGGAACAGGAATGTGGCATCGCTGCTGCCTCAGCCCTTGCCAGGCAGGTCCCCAAGTCACTGCAAGTTCGGGGTGAGCTGCCAAGCAGAGCGTGGGGGAAGTGACAGACAGCCCAGGGCCATCCCAGCCCTCCCAGGAATGCCTGGAGGAGGTGGAGCAGTCAGGCGGGGCGAGGAACAAGGCTGGCGCTGCCTGTTCCCCTTTCCTGCCCTCGCCGTTCATGTGCTGGTGGACATGAGGAGCTCCATGGATCTGTGTCAGCTGGTGCAACGCAGCCACTGCAGTGAGGCCAAGACAGACGTGGCCATCACCTGCTTGTCCTGCCATGTCCCTGGCTGCCCTGCCACCTGCTCAGAAACAGCGGATTTTGTCAGCTCAGATCTCCTCCTGGTGGGACGTCGTCGGTGGTGTCGTGTCCTGGTGTCAGGGCTGACCTGGGGAAACGCCAGGAAGAGACTGGGGGATGCACAGGAAGGTGTCTGCCAGTTGCTTAAATTTCCCTGGAAAGCTTGTTCCAGACCTTCCTGCAGCCACTCGCTGCCCTGGAGCAGCACATTTGAAGACTTGGATGGAGCAGCAGGTACAATGGGCTGTGGTGAAGCAGATTAATTCCCTGGAAAGCTCTTCAGGGGCAGGTCAGAGCCTCCAGCAGGTGAATTGGTTGAACAATACAGGAATCTCACAGGGAGAATCCGAGCTCCAGGGCTGCAGCAAGCCCAGGATTCAGAAGGGGCTGAGCACGGCAAGGTGCCTGGGAGAGCAGCTCTTGAAAAATGCTCTAAAATTCCGGTGAACTGCAGGAAAATGCTTGAGCTACACCTGCATCCTGAGAGACTGTGGAAGGAAGCGCCAACCCCGCAGGGCTGGAGCCTTCAGAACTGAGGTGTGGAGGGAACAAGTGCCACCCAAAGTCACAGGGGACCTTCTTGGATTTGGGATCCTGGGCAGCCCCACCAGCCTTTCCCTTGTGATTTTTGCCAGATGATGCGGAATTCTCTGTGTTGGGTACCTGACCCAGCTCTCAGCAGTGCAAACAGGAGTAGGTTTGATAGTCAGTAGTGAAGAAAACAGATTGTTTCTACACAACCTTTTATTTGTTTTTCTTTCCAATAAAACCCTGTGTGGAAGTTATGACTTTTACAGCAGGAAATACAGGAAAAGTACTTTTTCCTGAACATGAGGTGTAGTTAAGCTGTGGAACTTGCTGCCCCAAGACCTTAGCAAACATTTTGGACAATTTGACCAGTGTAAACACGTGCCTGTGCACACAAAGGTGTGAAAGCTGTTTATCTGAAAAGGTTCAAATACCAATGGCCACCTTACTCTGGAGTAAATTGTTTTTCCTACTGCAGCTCCATCAGATTTCTTAACTTCAGGAAAAGGAAAAAAATAATCCAAAAAATGACGGGGTTTGAGGTTTGTGAAGATTTTTCTTGAGCTGTCGGATGCGCCCCAATTTGGACATGTTTGTGAGAGGTTCAGAAAAAGAGCATCAGCCATGAAGGGCTGGGGAGGAGAGTGGGGAATACAGAGAGATTCAGTTCTGAACTTTAGGGACCAAAGGCTCTGTGTTGCCACTACAGAAAAAAACCTCTTCAAAACACTCCAGTGCTGAGTTACAAGTTGGAGGTGCCTCTTTTCCCTTCATTAGCCAGGGAACACAGGGATATCATTCTCTTTGCTCAGCAGCACGAATCCCTCTTCTTTCTTTCCCCTTCTGCCAGTTGTGTTTCCTGCTAAGAAGCAACTTTTAATTGTCTGGCACCAGGGCACAGCTTGTCCCTGGGAAGAGCTGCCTCCTGTGTGTTTCTCTGCTCTTCCTCTTGAAGCTTCCAGTGCTGATGCCTTTCAAGGCACCTGGAGAGCTGGATTCTGGTGCACTCTAATATTCCAGGCATGTGCCTGTCCAAAGCTGTCCCAGAGAATCTCCTCCTGGTCACGGAGGCTCCGGTTTTCCACCGGGTTGAAAGAGGTGCAGTGAAAAGAAGCACATCCAAGTTTTCCTCTTGTTTTCCATTATGGTTTTTAACCCAAAAGAATGTTTGATAGAAGCTTTTAAGGACCCTCCAGACCTTCATCCTTCAGCACCAGAAATTTCCAGTAGGGAAAACAGCACCAGCGCGAGTTTGTCCTGTTTGTTCCCAAATGTCGGGTAGGTGCCTCTCCAGTGGTGTTTAAGGAAAATTTAGGTCTTAACAGAGGTTCTGCACAGGTTTTCAATTTTGGGGCGTTTCCCATTGCCATGCAAAGTTGAGCTGTCCACTCCAAGGTGGTCTTCACCCTGTGCAGCAGCAAGAGAGGAGACTGGAATGACAAATCCTCCAACCAGAACTGGCTCCTGATTGGGGATCATTTTCCACAAGCCCTGCTGGATGTCCTTCTCTCTTTCCAGGTCTGTGGGCTGTCGGAGAATAGCCAGTTGTGTTTTCCATCTCGGAGCAATGAGCTGGCAAACATCTCTGCTCCATCTGTTTTCCTTCATTGATGGATTCTTTAAAGTCAGATTGTGGTCCCACAGGGACACACTCAACTAATCCTCTGCTTTTAAGATTTTATTTGTGCAATAAATGGATGACAAGGTGGTTTGCGAGTACATAATACAATAAATGGGTTTATAAATGCAACTTTTTTGCAGAGCAGTGTAGAATAAAATACAATATCACTCCAGCATTTAACACTGATCTCTGCTTCATTCATATTTCAAGCAGTAATGTGCCCATTTTCTCATCTGGGAAGCCTCTTAGGTTTTTTAATACATTTTTATAAATTAACCAGGCACAGATTTAATAATAATGTGCATTGGTATGGCTTTTTTCATCTCCGAGGATCTTGGATTGCTCTGCAGACTGAGCAGTGTAATATGGAAAGAAATTCCATTCCAAAGGATCCGCTTGCTCTCCACCGAAATGCAGCAGGGGCTTGGATGGCTCAGGAATGCTCATGGATTCAAATGACATCGAGGGAGGAAGCCTGAACCCAGCACTCATGGCAGGGGAACCTGGAGAAAAAGGTGCTCCATGGGTGGCCAGAGCAGAGCCCTCTGGAGAAGAGGTCACATGGAAGTTTGGGAAATCTGCATGAGAAAAGCAGGATGCTCCTGAGCCTGGAGATCAGGATGCTGAAAAACAAAGCAATTGCTCCTTCATGTGTTTTTTCTAACTTTTGGGATGCAGCATCCCTAGACACAGTGAAGCCAAGAGCGTGGAAAACCTTGGGAAATCAGGCTTTTCTATCCATATGCGCTTCTTTCTCAAGACATCCATATACAGCAGGCCACTGTATCCATCAGGACAGGAAACTTCTAAGCAGGAGGATGAAGTTTCTCCATCCAAATGTGTAATAACCAAAATCTCTTAGATTTGGTGATCTGTCACCTTGCTGGCCAAATCAGGAAGGCGTTGAGCTTCTTTCCTTGGAAAATTTCATGCTCTTTGACAAGCTCCCAGCCAAATTCTTTGCTCCTCGAATCCTCAGGTAAGGCTTTTCCAACCCTCTGCCTTCCCCAGTTCCCATGTTTTGATGTTGCTGACAGTAGGAAATCTACCATGGAGGTTGTCCCTTCCCCATCCTGGAAATAAAAACTGGAGTTAAACTCATGGATATGACACACAATTGGAAAAAGTATTTACAGGTAGCAAATTGTCATCACTGCAGAAGGAAAACATGAGAAAATGGAAACGTGATATTTATGTTAATACTAAGTTTTAAAAATTTAATTTAAGAGACCAGCTGTTTCTGCTTCTCTTATAAGAGCTTAATTGGTATATAATAGCATAGTTAATTAAATACAAATCAATAGTTTAAACCAGCTAATTGATATTTAATATGTATGGGAAAATATAACTTAGTTGTAATATCATTAACTCAATATTAAATAAGCAATGGAATTGCAATTATGCCTTTACAACGATTATAAAGTTTATCGTTCTTTAATAAACTTGCAATTAGACAGGGTGAGCTGAAAAATTATTAAACAGGTATTATTGGGCTATTAAACATTTATTATCATTCCTGGTGGGATACAGCTACACAATAGTACACATTATGATTATGCTAATAAACCCTTATTACTGCTTTGTAGCTTTAGCCTTTAGTGCACCGGTGGTCGGAAATTTCGTTCCCTTCCTGAGTTGTGAGCAGAAGGATTGCCTTGAGATTGAGTAAGGAAATCCCAAACAATGAAAGAAAAGAGGAAAAAGCAGGAGGAATCCATAGTTTGGGCCAGTTCTCAGAGATCTTTCTTCCAAAACAAACTTTCCCCTCCATTTCCCAGGCTGAAGATCCCTTTCTTGAAGATCCCAAGATCTTGTTTCTTTTAAGTGGCTTTGCTTCGTTGTCACTGGCACTTTGTGGTTTGAACTTGCTCCTGGTTTGCCCAGTGAGTGACTCTTCTGCCAGTTTGGGATTAATTAATGCAGGTACTTTTGAGCAAGCCAAAACCATGGCTCTGCCATGTGTTTTCCAACCAGGATTCTTAAGCTCCCGCTTGAGCATGAGATGATAAACTTCAGCTGTAACTGGTTTTGTCCTGCTGAGAAAATTCAATTGCTGTTGCAAGGAAATGGATGGGATTGTTTTGGGGGAGAGGAGGGCACTCAAGAGTTAAAACATTCTGGTTTCAGTGTGTGTCAGCAGCCCTCCTAAAGCCAAGACATTTAAAATGCTGGGTATCTGCTTAACTATTTTAGCTTTAGGTAGCCACTAAAAGCCAAAACGGTGAGACATCCTGAGGCAGCAGAGTCGTCTTGGAGTATTTTACCTTTTAAAGGCGTTCTCAAGTATTTAAAGGTGCCTTTAGCTATAAAGATTTTTGCATGTTCTCACAAATTTATGGTATGAATTATTATAATGCAGTGCTTTTGTACAGCTCCTTTCATCATGGGATATCAAAGTGGTTTATAAGTGTTAATTATAGCACCCCTCGGGGAGGCAGATGGGAGCCAGGCACCCACACCAGCACGCTGAGCCAGGCTCCAGAGGGGTAACAACCCTCATTCCATGGGGATCCAGCTCAGCCTGAGCCTCCCTCCCTCCTCTGAGGGCTCAGCTGTGCCTGGGACCTGCTGGGCAGCACAGCCATTGCCTCGGGCTGCAGCCCCTGCCCACGACCCCCTTTCTGGGAGCTTTGCACCTTTGAGAAGGTGAGAGCTGGACCCCTGAGTGGTGGGAGAGGCGTCCCAGTGCCCTGCAGCTCCTGCTGCCCCCAGCACTGCCCTCACTTGGGATGCTCTGGGTCCCCAACATCAGGAGGACCTGGAGCTGCTGGAGTGAGTCCAGAGGAGGCCACGGAGCTGCTCCAAGGGCTGGAGCCCCTCTGCTCTGGAGCCAGGCTGGGAGAGCTGGGGGTGTTCACCTGGAGAGGAGAAGGCTCCAGGGAGAGCTCAGAGCCCCTTCCAGAGGCTAAAGGGGCTCCAGGAGAGCTGGAGAGGGACGTGGGACAAGGGATGGAGGGACAGGACAAGGGGGAATGGTTTCACATGGACAGAGGATAGGTTTATATTGGATATTGGGAAGAAATTCTTCCCTCAGGGGGTGGTGAGGTCCTGGCACAGGTTGCTCAGTGAAGCTGTGGCTGCCCCATCCCTCGCAGTGTCCAAGGCCAGGTTGGACGGGGCTTGGAGCACCCTGGGATAGGGGAAGGTGTCCCTGCCCAGGAAACCATTCCCTGATAGTTTTAAATGTCCCTTCCAACCCAAACCATTCCCTGATCCTGGTGCAGAGTGTGGCAGCCCCCACCATGCCAGGGCTGTGTCCAGGAAGGCCCAGCAGCCTCCACACACAGCCCCACGTGTGCACACCTGAGCCAGAGCCGCGCTGCCTTGCTCAGCTCCACTGTGGGCTCTGCTGCCTTGTCTGACGCTAATCTAATTGTGTTGTTTTAATTACTTGGATACCTTGGTGCTCGTTGGAGGCTCAATAGCAATCGATGGGGTTTTGTTTTCCTATCAGTGAAGACATAAAGGCTCTCACCTGCTTTGCTGGCTCTGCACAATCGGCCCCCGAGGCTCCGGGCAGGCTCCCAGCTCTGCCAGGCACACGGAGGGTGTGCCCCCACAGGATCCTGCATGGAGACTCCCCCAAGGTCAGCAAGGTTTTATCGATCCTCGTTGTCAGACAGGGCTAAGGCAGGCAGCCTGTGCTGGGTGTGCTTCAGCTGAACCAGAGATCCCTGCAGTCAGAGGCATCCAGCGCTCTGCAGGCCGACTCCTTTCTTTGTGTATTTGTGGTTGTGCACTTCGTGCAGACCGTGGGAGATCTCATGGCCTCTGTCCTGCAGAGCAAGAGAACTGCTTTCCACCATCACAGGTGCACAATGGTTGCTCATTACCCCTTCCTCTTAATTAGGACTCTGATTCAAGAAACCACTGAGAGTTCTGATAGTTGATTCATCTGCCCTGGTCTTTAGGCATCTTCACCTGAGTTAGTCACCACCTTTTATAGCCAATGAGAGAGTCACAAGCACTCCCAAAGACATCATGGAAGGTGAGGTGAGTCACATTCTGGAGATGCCTGTTTCTCTCCAGGGCATTCCCTCCATGACAAGGTAGATTTAGGGGAGCAATTAAATTTCAGCTTACTCTGAGTACCTCAAGAGACTGACTTTTGTCTGAGCATTACCTTTGGTGGCATTACACATCTGATTTGTTTTGGTTAGATGCTGATTCCTCCCTGGTGGGAGCCTCAGGACCAGGAGCTGCTGGTCTGTAGCCTCCTGCAAGGTGGAGCCCTGTTTAATGTTAGAGAAAGTGCTTTAATCAGTCTTGTGCATACCCTGAGTGCCCTGGCATCAAAAGAAGTCTGTTCTTTTCTAGGTTTAGACTCAAATTCTGCCTCCCGTTGTGTGCAAGAGGAGGATATAACTGCTCTGCTGGGATGCCACGGCAGCCAGCTCCCTGAGGGAGGGGTGCTCTGTGCCTGGGTCTGTACCCACAAGGGCCTGGGGGTCTTCCCTGCACATCACATCACATCACACCGCGACTTCCCTCTTCCTCTGGACACGATCCAGAGCTGCGATTCAGCCCCAGGTTTGCCTGGTGGCACTAAAAGTCAAGGCTGCCAGGCAGCCCGTGCCCTGCTCTCCACCCTCCTGCTCCACCGCCGTCCCCTCCTGCGTGCGGCACAACTTCCCGGCAATCCCGGGCGCGCCTTCCTCGGCAGAGGGGGGCTCTGCAGAGTCCACAGCCACATTAAGTAAACTTCAAAGGGGCTTTGATCAGCAGGGCTCTGCAGAGCACAGAAGCCCCCGAGGAGCTCTGCAGGTCCGCAGGCAGCATCGGGGACATGGTACCTTAATTTTCTGCGCTGTGACACAGGAGAATTTGTTTGAAGAACGAGAGCTCTCTGCCGCTCCGAGATGCGCACGGGGAGAGCGCCTGTGCGCACAGCCTACTTCTGGAAAAACCCACGCTCAGATCTCTCTGTTTGTTTCCAAGAGCCGAAAAGCCCCATTAAGAAATCAAGGCATCAAAGGCAGGCACCTCCTCAGACTCTGACATTCCACTGCTTGTAGGGTCACTTGCTTGCTTCTAAAGAGCAAGATTCCTCAGGCCAGAATTATCTTCCCTCCTGAGGGCCATTTCCCGTTTTACTTTGCTGCCCACTAAGGGAGGAAAGGATAAAAGAGTCCTGTTGTTGCAACACGCTGCTGTGGAGGAAGATGCAGCTCATTCCCTCGCTTGGAATAAAGGAGTGCTAAAGGACAGGCACGGGAGGGGATGTGACCCTCCTGTCTCTAGACACACTGGCTTGGGACCCAGCCAAGCTCCGCTCTGTGGGGCTGACCAAAGACTTCCCTCACGTCCCTACATGGCTGGCGCTTTTCCTGGAGGGTGTCTCCAGCAGGATTTGCATCCTGCAGCATCCCCGGGTGGCTGCTCCTGTCCCCAGCCCAGTCTAACACCGCGCTCTCTTCTCTTGCAGAACTGGGGCTCCCAGGAAGAGGATGCTGCCTAGTACTGGGGTTCATGTACAAGGAGAAGTACCGCAGGATGACTGAAGGTGAGCAGTTCCCTCACCTTCTCTCCTTCTTCCTCTTTAGCAATCTCATTGCGAGGGGCATCACTGCTAGGGATGTGCTGGGTTCTTGTTCCCAGTGAGGAGGAAATCCTGCTTCCCCTTGGATCTCTGGAACATCTTAGTGGGCATAGATGTGGGAAGCCCCCTGCGTGAAGCTGCAAGAGAAGAGCAGGAATTTCATAGTTCCATACATCCAAAATCCACTGTCTTGTCCTATGGAAAGCATTTGTCACATGGGAAGTTCTTGCAGCAATTCCTGCATCTACTCTTTTTATTCCAGTTGCGTGGCGGTGCTCACCATGACCCTTCCAGAATCCCAGTTTCCAGTGCCTTTGCACCTCTCAGAGGCACCATTCCATTGCTCTTCAAACTCCTGCTAAAATTTCCCTGTTTTATATTCCAGTCATTCCCCAAGTACTCTATGAGCATTGATTAATCCATAGAAATATCATAAATAATTATGAAGCATAATAACTAAACAAAAACTGTTTACGCTCGGAAGAAGTGGCATCCTTGCTTCTGGTAGCTTCTTTTCCTGGAGCAAGCCCTGGTGCAGCACCTTCTGATTAATGTTGGATGAGAGAAGGAAGCCCAGAGCCCTCTGAGACGGGAGGATCTCCAGGATGTCAGGGAGAGTTTGGCAGCTGTGAGGTCACTCTGGGAATTGGAAACTTGACCCAAGTGTGGATTTAACCCTTTCTGGGGACTCTGAATGGAAATAATTTAGACAAAGGGTGTGATCTCTTGCCCTACTGCGCTTGCTTTTCTGGAAACATCCAAGTAACCTGGTCTGGAGGAAGGTGTCCCTGCTCACTGCGCCTGGGAGACCTTGGAAGGCCCCTTCTGACCCAAACTATTCCACGATTCCTTTTCCTTGCATGGGATGGAGCACTGCCAGCTTTAGCTATGGGGCTGTTTGCTCTTGCAGGGAGCCTTTTCTCCATGAGAGTAAAAGGTGAGTTCGTTTCCATGGAGGAAAACTCTCACAGAGCCAAGTTTAGGGCTCAAATATCAGTTAGGAGATCAAAGGTTCCTTCACGTTCCCAGAAGCCCTGATACTGAGCTGGTTACATGGGGAAAGTACTTCACAAGACTTCACCTCGTGCTTGTTAATTACCACACGCTCTTTAAACATTGATTAGAGGATGTTTTTAACGGGAAGGGGCTGCCCCTTGGGACACGAGCGCTGCGAGACAGTGCAGCCTCCCTCTCAGTACCTTCCTGTCCCTCAAGCCTTTTGGAGAGGCTGCCCGTGGCTGTGGCAGGAGCACCCTGGGGATGCTCACAGGGTGCTCGAGAGCTGGCAGCACGCTGGGCATCCTGCCAATCCTTTGGGATCGCTCTGGTCCCCTGATGGATTCAGAGGCTGCGTCCGCCCGCGAAGTGAGCCCCCTTTTCAGGCTGAGCGTGGCTTTGTGTGGAGAGAACAAAGGAACATGAAAGGCCAAAAGTAAAGCTTTTGTGTGGGAAAGGGAACAAAGTGTTCCTGCCTGACGTGCAGCCAGTTTCTGGCCCCTGCAGGCTGCAGGGCCATTATGTTTAAAGGTACAATCTGCCAAAAACAAAAGTCGGGGGGATTTCCATGGCTACAAAGACCACCTAGGACTTGTGTTTTCACAAGAAGCAGTTCTGGATGACAATTGCAGACATCCAGCTTCCCAGGTTTTTGGTGGATTGCAGTGCAGATCCACACTGTATGATGTGGGAGCTGGGTGGGGTCCGATGTCTGGTCATCCACAGGAATTTCCTGCCCAAGGTGCCTGAGCCGGACTCTTTGGGCCACTTGCCTTGCAAGGATGAGGAGAGAGACAGCTCCCTTTTTTTATTTGTGCCAAGTGAGAACTTTTCCTCCCTTTTATAAGGGACTAATGAACAGCCCTATTAACAGTTACAGGGGGGCTGGAGGAACTGAAAGCACAGGAAGGCAGTGGGATAATCGTGAGGTGTGGGGTCTCCATCCTGGTGGAAATGAGTAATTATAGGGATCATTAGAACCTTAATCACCTAATGGAGACACCTACAATCACTTGTAGGTAGAGAGGCACAAGAGGACTTAAGAGGCCTTGACAGTGTGGAAAGAACATTTATTGATGGGAAATCACTTCTTAGGTTGGATATCAGGAAAAGGTTCTTCCCCCAGAGGGTGCTGGGCACTGAACAAGCGCCCCAGGGAATGGTCACATTCCCAAGGCTGCCAGAGCTCCAGGAGCATTTGGACAACACTCCCAGGCGCAGGGTGGGATTGTTGGGGTGTCTGTGCAGGGCCAGGAGTTGGACTGGATGATCCCTGTGGGTCGCTCACAGCTCAGGAGATTCTGTGATTCACAAAATTTATTTTCTTGGCTGTGTCCATGGAGAAGATCCAGGACGGACACTTACAGACCTGTCTGGCAACCCCTTCCAGCAGGGTGGAATAAATGTTGTGGGTTAGAGATGCTCTGTGGCCATGCCCAGGGAGGAATTTTGGTGGCTTTATGTTGTTTGTTGACCAACTGGCAAGGGATGGGTGTCCATTAGCACAGCTGGCTGCAGATGTGGCTCTTCCAGCTGAGCTGGGCTCCAGGGAGGAGCCAAAATCAGTGTCCATGAATGTGCCTCTGTCCATGTTATTTCCAGCAGTTCCTCGTATCAATCTCTGTGCAGTGATCGATCAAACAGGTGCAGGTGCAGTGCTGGAGCCTCTCCCAGCTGTCAGCACCAGGTGACGGGCACAGCAAACCCAACTGGGGCTCTGTCCTTGCGCTCTGTGCTGTATCAGGTGCGACCACTTCTTCCTTTGTAAAGCCCACAGCAGGAAAAGGCTGGATTTGGGGATGGAATTTGGCTGGGGAGCAGGAAGGCAGTGCTCCAGCGTGGCTGCTCCGCGCTCATCCCTTCTCCGTGATTGATGACGGGCTCGTCTCGTGCTGGGCCCGAGCTCTGCTGTGCCCTGGGAGCTGTGGGGTGAGATGGAGCTGGTGACAGTCGTAGACAGAGGGAGAGGGAGAGCTGTCTGCAGTGACGGCCGTGCAATGAAGACGCTTTGGAGTTAATCCTCCACCATCTGTCTTCATTCTGCTAATAACCCACTCAATCAGCTGCTGCCGACTGTTTGTTAACATTCAGAAACAGATACATAATCAGGAGGAGCGTGCTGTCAGCTCAGGAGGGGCTGGATTGCTCCTTGGGAATGGCTCTCCCATGGCCGTGACGGTGGATCAGGGGCAGCCATGGCTGGTGGGCTGCATGTCCCAAGGCACGTGCAGTGCAATGGAGGTGGTGCAGGGGCTGGAGGTGGTGCTGGGGCTGGCAATGAGCTGAGCTACCCTGCTTTTCCCAGGGCTTGTTCTACCCTGATTCAAGGTGATTTTGGAGTAGAAAGATGTTCGCTATGAGATGGGTCACCTTAGTCTCCCAAAGCCAAGGATTTTGAGCTACTCTGAAAATCTGGGTTTGTTTTTCTCTTCCCCCTTGTCCTTCTCAGGCAGTTCTCTTCCCAAGGGCAGGCAAGGGGTGTGCTGGAATATCTCTCTCTGCTCACCTATCGTGCTTGGTCCCTGCCTGTCCATAGCTGCAAGTCCCAAGCCGGACTTGCTCCGCTCTCCTCCGTGATGGTCCAAGGCAGGAATTCAGCTGTCGATCCTGCTCCTGCAATTTTACTTCTTCTCTCCTGTCTTTGACTACTTGCCAGATCTAACTCGAGTCATTAGCAAGCGTCACTGCAGCAATTATGGCACTTTTTGGCTGCCATTCATAAAGCCACTAACGGGAACGATTAAGCTCTGAGGGGTGTCAGCCTTCACCTCCACCACCTGTTCCCGCCAGCCGCCGGCTGCTGGAAGGTGCTGGAAGGTGCCTACAACAATGTCCCCACACGCAGGGCAGCGGGGCAGGGCAGCTCCCTTCCCTTGTCTGACCTCCCTTTGCAGGCACGTCGCTGGCTCTGGTGTCCTCTCATGCAGTGGGCAGGTGGCATCTCCGTGGGATGGACACGGCTCTCGGAGGGAAGGGTGGCCTTCATCCCCATGCCCAGCATGGAGCGGTGCAAGCAGGAGCAGCTGGGGAAAGGGACAGAAGGACTTGGTGCAGCATCTTCCCCCTGGAGCAGGGAATGGTTGATGATCTGTGCTCAGGGAAGGACAAACCCTGCTTTCAGAGGGACACAAACACTCTGTGCTGTGCCAGGAGAGGGCTTGTGCCGCAGTTATCTCCGGCAGCAGCCGCTCTCCGTTTGTGCCGTGGTTGGATCCTGCGTTCAAGGTGTCTCCATTCACTACACAAAGCACAGCAGAACCAGCAGCCTGTGCTGCAGAGCTGCAGCTCCACACAGCAACGAGTGCTCTGCCTTCCGTGGGAGAGCAGAGCTTGGCAGATCACATCTGCTGGGTAAGGGCTGCGCAAATCTGCTCAGGGAAGGGCTGCCCGGATCCAAGGTGCACGACTTTAAAAGCCAGCTGAGGCTGTGGGGCAGCATAAGACAAACCTTCAGGTTTCGAGGATGAGGCCTTGAAAGTTTTTCAGTCTGAGCTGCAAATCTCACCTTGACTCTTCTGTTCTGAAGGTTAGGGATCTTGTTTAAAGGCACTGGGACTAATGCAAACCTCTGCTATCTCTTGTTCGTAGAATCATAGAATGTTAAGAGTTGGAAGGGACCTTAAGAATCATCTGGTCCCAACCCCCTGCCATGGTCAGGGACACCTCCCACTAGACCAGGCTGCTCAAGGCCCTGTGCAGCCTGACCCTGAACACTGCCAAGGATGGGCATTCACAACCTCCCTGAGTAACCTGTTCCAGTACCTCACCACCCTCACAGTGAAGAGTTTCTTTCTAATATCTTTCTTAATTTCCCTCTTTCCATTTGTACCCGTTGTCCCTTGTCCTGTCACTACAGTTCCTGATGCAAAGTCCCTGTCCAGCTTCCCTGTAGGCTCCTGCAGGGAAGGCTGATCTGAGGTCTCCACACAACCTTCTTTTCTCCAGGCTCAACAGCCCCGACTGTCTCAGTCTGTCTCCTTAGGGAGGTGCTCCAGTCCCCTTATCAACTTCATGGCCTCCTCTGGACTCACTCCATCAACAGGTTATTGGGGGAAGAGGGAGATCCTTCAAAGATGGGATTCATCCACATACATCAAACTTGGGACAGGGGTGAGTTGGTCCAGAGAGACACTGACAGTGGTGGCCTAAATGGAAGGAGAGCCACCAGCCTGCCCTGTTTGGGATGATTCCTGCATCCATGCAGCCTTCACAGGCCGCAGCTGGTAGGGACTGCAGAACCATGGAATCACAGAGTGGTTTGGGTTGGAAGGAACCTTCAAGATCACCTAATCCCAACCCCCCCTGCCAGGTTGATTCAGACCAGCCCTGCCTGCAGAGCTGGGCAGCTGCCAGTTCCTGCTCGTGTTCCCAGCTGTGACTTCACACCACGACCAGCGGGCACCGTGGCTCCACATGGGGTGTTTGTCCTGAGGCTCAGAGTCTCCAGTCTGCAGCGAGGTTTTGGTGCTGCCAGACATGGGGACAGAATTGTGTTTGCATATGAAAGCTGGGTTTATGGCTTATAATTATCTCGTACCCATCCTTAGAATAATTATAGCTCCTCCATTATTAATAACTGGAATTCCAGTCCTTGTCATAGATCACAAAATGGAGAGGAAGCTCAACCCAGGGTTTGCATAATGTACCTTGGTCTAAATTGAGTAATTGGTAAAATGCTGAAAATCGTTCGTTTTTCCCCCATTCCTTGGTGCTGGAATTAGTGAGATATTAGTGCAATTAGCCAGTGCTTCCATTTGAGGCTGCAATCATTTGGTTTGTAATTTATAATAAATGTAAAAGCCCACTTATGCTTCCAAACAGATTATTTGTCCTGTTTAAAAGTATCTAATGGCGTGGCTGTCATCTACGCAAGATACATTTGACCCATTTCAATTTGTTTCCCTTTTAACCTGCTATCTGTTTTCCTGGATCTTTTTTTAATAAAAACATAAAGAAGAAGTGGGCAAGAGAGACCAAAGAGGGAGAGAATAGAGGCATTATAGATCTGGAGTTTATCATAAGCCAAAGTAACTTGAAATCAAGGCTGTTAAACTGCAGAAAGCAATAAAAAGAAAACACTATTTGGAATCGTTTAGAGGGCCGAGTGCCTTGTCAATGAAAGGTTGCTCTATTTGACTGCTTCTTAATAGCTTCTCTGAGGCAATCTGCAGCTCCTGCAGGAACCAGGGCTGCAGCTCCTTCTGCAGCAGGGGAGTGCTGGGGTCGCTGGGGTGCGGGGCAGCAGTGCTGAGGTGGGGGAAATACAAGACCAAGAAGGACAAAGAGGAAAGGAGATGGATTAAAACACCAAACTGGGTTGAAGTTTCCAAGCATGTGCTAAATATTGCAATCCTGGATAAGGCGGTAGGCACAGAGCGTGGATGCATCGCTGCTCTTAGGGCTGTAGGCAGAGCTGTGCCCAGTTCAGTCACAGAACCATGGAATGGTTTGGGTGGGAAGGAACCTTAGAGCTCATCTCATTCCACCCCTGCCATGGGCAGGGACACCTCCCACTATCCCAGGTTGCTCCAAGCCCCGTCCAGCCTGGCCTTGGACACTTCCAGGGATGGGGCAGCCACAGCTTCTCTGGGTAACCTGGGCCAGGGCCTCCCCACCCTCACAGGGAGGGATTTCTTCTTTCTGCCCTCTGGCAGTGGGAAGCCATTCCCTGTGTCCTGTCCCTCCATCCCTTGTCCCAGTCCCGCTCCAGCTCTCCTGGAGCCCCTTTAGGCACTGGAAGGGGCTCTGAGCTCTCCCTGGATCCTTCTCCTCTCCAGGTGAACACCCCCAGCTCTCCCAGCCTGGCTCCACAGCAGAGGGGTTCCAGCCCTCGAAGCAGCTCCGTGGCCTCCTCTGGTCTCATTCCAGCAGTTCCACATCCTTCTGATGTCCCAGCCTGCTTCATCTATCCCACCATGCCCTCCCAACTGCAGTGGAGAACAGAGGGACTCACAATATTTTTCCTTCCCAAACATCCTTTCTCAACAGTCTGATTTGTGGCTCCTCTGTCAGGCCCCGTGTTACTGCCTGGAGAGAAACCAGCTGGGGCTCTGGGATGAAGTCCCTGCTCTTTTGGGGGAAAATGGCTTGTTCAGAGAAGCTGGCTGTGCCTCTGCTCCAAATGTCTTGTGCTTGACCGCCCCTTCTGCTCCCTGCCATAGTTAAACTGGGTTCAGTGAACCCTTCCTGCCAGGAAAATGTCTGATTAGAGCGTGGCACTGAGGCACAGTGGCTTATTTGTGCCACCCATTAACAGCCCAGCAAGGCAGTTGCTGCCTCAGAATTACTTGGATTTATGGGAACACTTAATCTGGATCTTGCAAGTGACTTTTACATCTGCAGCAGCACAGGCTGAGCATGAATCTTCCTCAGCCTCAAGGATAAGTTGGAGCCAGTCCCTTTTATCCCTGTAAAAAGTGACCTTTCTCCTTTACCAGATGCTGTAGAAGCTCAAACTCCTCTTGGTTCTCTGGCCTGACAGTGGAAAGGGTCTGTTCTTTGGGACCAGGCCTGGGACGTGTCACTTGGTTTAGCTCAAGTAGCATTGGCTCTGTTCAGCCCCCCGTGCACAGAGTGGAGCTCAACAGCCCATAAACAACTCAAACACCTTTCTGAGCATCCCAGCATCTTCCCACAGCTCTGCCCTCTGGGGCTTTGCACCGCCTGCACCCTGTGAACGGGATTTCTGCCAAGCTTTGCTCCAAGCTACAGGATCCCTGGCACAAACTCCCCCGGGAGCCGCAGTGGCTGTGGCTCCATTATCAGCTGATCTCTGCAGCTCCCCGTGGGATGTGGTGGGAACTTTGCATTGCTAACTCTGCTGTCATCCCCAGTAAAGGTGCCACCCCCTCCGGGGCTCGGCAGCTCCGTGGTGGGGAAGCTCTGGTTCCCCAGCGTTGTCACTCGTGTCCCTGCAGACACCGTCACAATTGATCAGGGACGGCAGCTCCGTGTGAGCTGCATTGAGCCTTTTGTTCTTTATCTGACAAAGGCGTTGGGAAGGAAGAGGTGAGCGGATGGAGCCGCTCCCGAGGAGTTGTTAAGGATGCATTGTTGTCTCAGAGGTCTCATTGATATTTCTGTGGTGCTTTGTGCGTCTGTGAGCTGAACAAGGCAGGGATGTGAGGGAAACCTGAGGAAAAACCAGTGTAAGAGCTGCCTCTGCCTGGTGGCAAGGGGAGACTTTGCCTGGGTTGGGTCAGCTGGAACACTGGGTAAGGCAGGATCTCTCCAGCTCTGAGCCGAGTCCTGGCTGGTGCATCACACACATTCCCAAGGATGCTGCCGAGGGAAGGATCCTGTGTTATCTGCTGTTCGTCCTCCGTGACTTCCTGCTGCTCTCTGCTCCTTTTGGAGAGGGGGAGCAGAGTTCCATCCATGATGTTCCAGTTGTCTGCAGCAGCTGTAGTGCAGCTGAACAACCCTGCTGGTCATAAATCTGATCCAAAGCTTGGGAGTTTTACGGTAACGGTGTTGTTGTAGCAGTTAATGGTCTAAGGGTATCATTTTATCTATTGATTTGAGTAGCAGTCCCCTGTGGAAAGCCATTGCTGCCTGGTCTTAAATAGATGAATACAATCCTTCCTCACTCCCTGAGCACCAGCATCAGACATTCCAGGAGCTGTTCAGCCTGCAGGTGTGTATGGGGGGACCTGGGATCATGTGGAATCTGTGCAACGATCCTTTGCAGAGACTTGAGGGCCCACTAAAGACATTTCAGGAATCTTAGGCTGGAGAGGGGCTCTTCACAAGGGCATGCGGTGGTAAGACAAGAGGGAACGGCCTAAAGCTGAAGGAAGGCAGGGTTAGATGGGATATTGGGAAAAAATTCTGCCCTGAGAGGGTGGTGAGCCCTGGCACAGGTTGCCCAGAGAAGCTGTGGCTGCCCCATCCCTGGAAGTGTCCAAGGTCCGGTTGGAGGGGGCTTGGAGCAACCTCGGATAGTGGAAGGTGTCCCTGTCCATGGCAGGGGGTGGAGTGAGATGGGCTTTGAGGTCTATTCCACCCCAAACCATTGCTGGATTCCAAGATTTATATGCATGGATCAATAGCTAGGGTGAGATGTAGATTATCTCAGCTACTTGAATTCCATTGCCCTTGCCATGCTTCTTTAGATCCTTACTGACATGAAATGGGATGTGCACCTAAGGAACAGGGCAAGTTGTTGGTAAAAGCTTGTCCTGTGAAATGCACCTGGAAACAGGCAGAGGTAAAGTTGTGTGCCTCACCTCGCCACAACTGCCTGGCCACCTTTCGGTGCTCCCATCTCTGTGGGCTGGGGGCGGTTTATTTTTAACCAGGAGGTGGGGGACATGAGTGACAGGAGGGAACATGAGTGACAGGAGGGGCAAGGCTTCTCTCTGGAGGTGGCAGCTCCGGCTTTCCCCTCTCCACGCTGCTCCAGGCTGTTTCCCTTGGAGTCTGTGTATCTGCTGGTAGTTTTGCCTCTGCAGAGCTGCTGCTGCAGCCTGGGGTCTGTGGTTTATCTTTCCTCCCTTGTGTCCGTGAGAATCCCACCAGAGAAGCTGCTGGCAGCAGTGTGTGATCAGTGATACCACTCACACTGACCCCAGGTCATGGAACTGTTTAGGTTGGAAAGACCTCGGAGATCACTGAGTCCAACTAAAGGACATGGTGGCCACCAGACCAGAGCCTGGATGTGCAGATCTGGCTCTGCCATCGAGACAGGTGCTGATGATGCTGGAAATCCCCCTGGCATGGACATGACAGCCTGGTTGTGGAAGCCTCCAGCTCTCGAGGTATCCAGAAGCCATTGCTTCCAAGAAAACAATCTGGACTTCGGTCAGGAAGGGTCAGGAATGTGACAGCGTATCTCTGCCCAAGGCTGGAGAAAGGAAGAGCATCACTTCTCCCATTTTTGGGGGCAGTTCTGGGGCACAGGCACTGCAGTGCAGTGCAGTGCTGCTTTCGACCCTCGGCTGCAAGGAGACACCAGGATTTTTCCTGCCTGGTCAGGATCTCCAACCTCCCTCTCCTGGAGGCAGCCACATGCTTTCTGCACGCAGAGAGGGTTTGGAGCTGCCCAGACTGGAGCAATGAAGCAGTATCAAGTTCCTGTCACTCAGAATATCAATGAAAACCTCTGCAGCCTTGTAAGTCCCACCCTGAGACACGCTCGGTATCGACAAACAGCCAGGCCTGCCATTGAAATGGCTCTGGAGCCAGCAGGAGGAAATCTGCTGTGCAACTGTGAGCAGGAACTGGAGGGCTGGAGTACTTCCAGCCCAAGCCAGGCGGTGGGGTGGGAGCTAAGACTGGTGTGAAGATGAAACCCTCTGGTGTTCCGGGCACTGTGGAACCTGTGCCTTTAGTGTGCCTGGAAAAGACTGAAATAACTCATTTTGAAGCTCCATCCCCAGGGTTTCCCTGCATGTCACAAAACACCATCCCTGCAGTCCCAACCTGTAGGATGAAGCTCCTCTCTTAGAGCAGCAGTTTGAGGCAGCTCTATTTCACTGCTACCGTGACAAAATGGGATGAATTTTTGTGTTTTGGGCCAGGAAAATGAGCGTGATCCCATTTCTCAGTGAAGCAGGACTGTGTTGGATTTGACTGAAAGACACTGCAAAACACCCAGCAATGTACATGGCTGTGTTTGAGCTGACTTGCTTTTAAACCTTCTAAAAATCCTCTCTTATTGTAAGAAATAGGGAAATATGGTTGTGAAGTATCCAGCTGAATGCTGCAGGTCCTGCTTTTCTCCTTTCTCCCCAAGTTATTTGCTGGCCAAACCCTGCCATCTGTGTTCACTCAACGGGATTGAAGCCCATCAACAGCCTTCAGGCTGAGGTTGATGAAGATGGAAGGAGTGGGCATGGTCAAAATCCTGCAGGATAGGCAGGGATCATGCGTGAGGGGAGAGTGAATGGAATCCCCTGGGCCAGTGCAATGATTATTTAGTACCCCAGGCTGCTACAGTGAACTTTCAGAAAGCGAAGAACATCAGCCACAAACCTTCCCAGTTCCCTCCAGCGCAGCACCAGTCTCGGGGCCAGTATCTCATGTCCTTTTACACCCAGTATTTGCTCCCATGGGTATTTACTCTTCCATCAATGTATTAATGGAGCTAATCTTAAAGCACATCCAGAGATATAACTTGAGATGGAGTTTTTTTTTCCCCTTTAACAAAGATGAAGCTTTTATATAGACGGGAAAAGAGAAGGGAAGTGAAATGTTCAGTGACTAATGATCCTCATTAATATTCATGAGAGTCAGTAGCATTCCGAGATTTAAAATAAAGGAAGAAAGAGAGAAAGGCATTGACTCCTTCAGAAGCTAAATGAAATATTTAGGTTGACCTGGAGATAAGTATGCTGGGTCGTTGCTGCTGTCAGTTTAGACCAGTGTTCAATCCCGGAGCTTTCAAAGGAGGAGCCAAGCTGCCGGTGGATTTTTCTGGAGACAGGAAAGGACTGGGTGGGCTCACCACCCTTCTGCCTTCAGCTGAGGGTCAACTCCATGCTGGGCCAGTGCTGTACAAACGGGGAGGGAACGATCCCTGCCCCAGGAACCCGTCCCCTGAGCCAGCCGAAGCCCAGGTGTGGAATCACAGCCACGGATTGTCCACAGCCAGGCTGGGATCAGACGTGGGCTGTCCCAGGTGAGTCCCAGCATCCACCAAAGGGCTCCTGTCCCGGCCGATCCCTGCAGTGAGGCTGCGGTTTGGGAAGGGGATGGCCTGAAGGAGCAGGTTGGAAGGATGCAGTGGACGCTGATGGATCTGAGGGTGCTGCAGGACTAAACTGCTTGGTGAGAACCTCCCTTCCTCCAGCTGCAAACAGCTGTGGATAGTGGGGAGTTGATCTGCTGTTGTGGGAGTTATCTCCTTATCTGTTGTGCTGTTCCTGCTTGTTTTCCTTCCTTCTTTCCCATTCCTGTCCCCAGAAAATCACCCTAAGTGTACCTAAGTTGAAGCCAAAATTTTAAGCCCCTACAAATACTGTAAATAGATGGGGAAACCTTAATCCTTCCCCATCTCAGTCTTTTATTGGCTGGGTGGGAGGAGAAGGAAAGGCTCTGCAGAGAAATAGCTGAAATACGGGTCTGTGAGGATGCAGCTCTGGGTGTGCAGCAGTGACAGTGGAGAAAGAGAAAACACCAGGATCTTAATAACCAGATTTAACTGCAGAAAGAGAGCTCCAGGCCTGGAAGAAAGGCTTCCCCCCACCTTCTGCATGTCTCGTCTTCTACATCTTTTTCCTTTCCGCTTCTGCAAGTTGTCCTTGTCTCCCTCTCCTTCTGAGGCTGCTCCTCTTCATTTCTGAGCCATCCCTTCCCTCCTCCGAGTGACAGCTGTCCCACCCCTGCGAGGTCGTTTGCCCTTGAGACCATCTTTGATCTGTGCCCTGATAGAAGGGCCCAGTATTGACTTTGGCTGCGGCTTCATTAAGAAGCAGCCTCATTTGTCAACTTGTTTGTTTCCAGAACTGCTTGGGAGACGGCAGAGCTCACACCCGCTCCGAGCCGAGCACAGCCAGAGTCCAGAATTAACTCCCTTTTCAAGGGTTTCCATCAAGGTCATTGCAGGTGGCCCTGCACAGCTCTCTGCTCCTCATTAATCGATGTCACTGAGGTTTTAAGCAATGTTAGATCCAGTGGGAGTGTGGATGGGAGACCTGCCCAGGCTCTGGGTGCTGCAGGAAGCTGGATGCAGATGTGTTACTTAATCCGAGGTGCTCCCAGCTGGAAAAGAGGTCTGCTCATAGGGAAATCAGAGATGGGGGCCTTGGATGAGCATTCGGGGTGAGATCCTTGCAGGAGGTTCTGTAGGTGTGGTTGTGTAAGGACTGTGAGTAATGAAGATGAATGTCTCTTGTCAGTTGTCATCAGGTAACACGTCTCCAATAATGGCTCCTGGCTCGCAGCCAGGTGCTCAGGTGGGTTCATGGAATAAGTAACCCAGGCTTTCTTGCTTTGCTGTGGGTGGATACAGCCTTGACAAGTGTTGGCTTGTAGGGTTTGAGCTCTCCAGGAATCACCTCCCTGCACTGCAGGTGCCCAGGGCAGGGACCTCGGCCCGTGGCCAGAGATGGCTGGTGATGGATGCACTCCGTGTGCTGCTCCTTGTAGGATTTGGGGGGAACGATCTTTCCCTACAATCGCATGAAATGACTGAGACTCCAGACATTGGCATCTTCGGGGTTGTTCAGGGATTTGGAAAGGGGTCACACAACAGCACTGGGAAGCAGAGAGGATCATAAAATCAGAATCCCTGAATGGTTTGGGTTGGAAGGGACCTTAAAGCTCATCTTATGCCACCCCCTGCCATGGGCAGGGACACCTTCCACTATCCCAGCGTGCTCTAAGCCCTGTCCAACCTGGCCTTGGACACTTCCAGGGATGGGGCAGCCACAGCTTCTCTGGGCACCCTGTGCCAGGGCCTCCCCACCCTCACAGGGAAGAATTTCTTCCCAATATCCCATCTAACCCTGCCCTCTGACAGTGGGAAGCCATTCCCCCTTGTCCTGTCCCTCCATCCCTTGCCCCAAGTCCCTCTCCAGCTCTCCTGGGGCCCCTTTAGGCTCTGGAAGGGGCTCTGAGCTCTCCCTGGAGCCTTCTCTTCTCCAGGTGAACACCCCCAGCTCTCCCAGCCTGGCTCCAGAGCAGAGGGGCTCCAGCCCTCACAGCATCTCCGTGGCCTCCTCTGGACTCACTCCAGCAGCTCCACATCCTTCCAGTGATGAAGACCCCAGAGCTTGAGGAGTTCTGCAGGTGGGGTCTCACCTGAGAGGGGCAGAACCCCCTCCCTCGCCCCCGGGCCTCACTGTCCCTTTGTTCAGAGTCAGACCAGAGGACAGAGCTTTGCTGCTGGGGGCAGCCACTGGAGCACGGGGTGTTTGCAGGCCTGGCTGACCCTCTGCTGGTGAAGACAAAAAGCCAAACTTCGCTGGGGTCCAGTTTCCTGCAGACCTCAGGAAGTCTCACTGCCCGTGTGGGGAGGGGTCTAGTGAGGCTGTTTCTGTGTTCCCGAGAGATGCAGCAGCCTGAGCAGGAGGTGTGGGAGCATCAGCCCAGCCCACGTGAAGGAAAGCAGCTCAAAAACCAGAGGTGCCCAAGCTGGGTTGTGCTGCAGGGGTTAAAGCTCTTTACGTGCTGGGAACTTCCACACTCCTGACAGCAAGGAGGGAGCTGAGGGAAAGCTGTTCCTGGCTGTTGCCACGGGCATTTTGCCTCAGCAGATCCCGAGGTGATAAGGCAGCAGTAATTGTGCAGCTCCACGTGGGCTGCGGTGGGACTGGCACCGGAGCAGCACCATTCCCTGCAGCCTGGGGAGCACGGAGCAAAGCCAGGGAGAATACTGACTGTGGTGGCAGGAATGGCCCTGGGATTAGAGAGCAGGTTGTAAGAGGAGAGACTGGAGGAGGTAAATTTATATAGTCTGGAGGAAGCTCAAGGGGAGACACGACCAGAGTCTATAAATACACGCAGAAATAGAAACCAAGGGAGGAAATTATTCAGAAGGAGGGAGGACAAGGAGCAGTGCCTGAAGCAAAGCAAGAAAAGTTTATTCTGGGTCGTGCATGGAGGGAGAACAGCCTTCAGCATCCGGCACCTGGCTGGGGTGGGGTTCCACCACTGCCAAGCTCCCACTCTGCTCCCCATCCCCTCCGATGCCTCACAAAGCCGGATTCTCCCCCTCCTCACCCAACTCCGCTGTGTTTTACAGCAGCCTCACCTCATTTCTTCCCTGCCAGCCATTCCACACGGGCGTCTGGCACCCAGCTGTCCCAGCATGCCTTCGAAGGTTTAATAAAACAGATTGAGATGCACTTGGGCTTGTGGCTTGACAACTAGTTCCCCTTGGACAGGAACATTTGCCTTCGCTGGGTGACAATGCTTTGAGTCCGTCGCCGTAGGCACTGTGGCTCATTGCTAGTCATCTCTCCAATGAATAATACACGGGCCTGAATATCTGTCTGCATACATCTTCCTTTTCTGTAGGATAATTTAATGTTATCTTTGGGCCTCCTGCTCCAAAGATGAAGAGATTACTTCAAACCTGCAGCCGGCAACCACAGCCATTGGTTTCAAACGTCATTAAGTTTCATTATAACAAATAAACACTGCAATGACATTTATAAGTTACCAGAGAGCACAGAAACACAAATATGAAGCAGATAAACTGCATTTGATCCAAATAATTACTGCAGGCAATATCGAGCTTAGGCTGAGCTGGCAGGCGGGTGCCGGGTAATTTATAGGAGTCCGTAAGGCACTGTGTTGCACATTGCTTCTTAAAAATTACGATGATGGTTATGTGTCTCTCTCCAAAGCCTCAAACAGGTTATGTTCCTGCCTCCTTGAAGGCAGGGAGCTTTTCCTCAAGTCAGAAATGGACGTGGCACAGGCAGCTGTTACTGTTGGGGGACTTTCCTATCACCATTCTTCAGGATTTCAGCCCGAGAAGGGACTTGCATTTGAAATTTGCTCTGCTTTAAGCTGCAGAAGAGCCTTATTTCCTTATTTATGTATTTGTTTATTTTTCCTTAGGGGAATCTGTCCCCACTGTGGATAAGTTCTCAAGAGAGGGGAATCCTTGGGGAGAGATTTCCATTGATTTACACGCCAATAGAGTGTAATACTATACTTAGAGAAAAATCACCAAGTCCAGCTCCTGATTAATAATAATGAAGTTCCTTTCATTTTGACTCCTGGCTTTACACTACCAGCTCTTAACCCTAGGCAAGGATTCCTCTAACCAGCAAGCCAGAGGGAAAAGCATCTCCCCCAAAAACCTGAGTGAAAAGGGGTTTGTTGCTGTGCTGGTTGTGTGAGCTCACAAAGCTTTGCTCTGCTCTGGGGTGTAAGCACATCATCCCCTAAGTGACCCCAGCGGAGCTTGTCGTTCCCAAGTCCTGCAGGCAACCCACCCCCCCTCCCCTCAACCCAGCAGGGGGGTCGGACAGAGCTGAGTTTATTGATGAGCATCTCTCATTACCTGCTAATTAACTCAGCAGGCTGGAATGTGCTAATCTTCTCTTCGACCGGGGTTTTGCACCAGGCAGCCGTTGACTCTGCAGCGGGGACCATTGAGAAGGAGTTGGTGACAAAACAAACAGCAAAGTCTGTGTTAAATCATCCGAGTCCTCTTAGTCCCCTCCGAGCCGTCCCTTCTCCAGCAGGGAAGGGGAGAAGCGACGGGATCTGTTGGCAGTGACAAGGCACAGCCAACCCTGTGCTTTCTCCCAGGGCTGCACATGGGCTGATAAAGCAGTTGCAGGGCTATAAATATTGACTGGATTCACGTTTCCTCTCATTTTTCATAGTTCTTGGCTTTATTGGGTAAAACCCAGTCAAAAAGCACGAGCTGGTTGTTGTAGGCAGTGGTGCAGGTCACTGGCCTCCTCCGTGATGGATAAAAGCACTTTCTAGGCATTTCCCTGCTCTGTGGATACCATAGCCAAGATTTTTGTGGAGGGGAGCTTTTATTAAGCTTCTATATATAGCTGCAGAAGTACGGGAGTTTTTAAGCACCTTCCTGCAGTAACGAGATGGGCACATGTGTGAAACATTTTCTGCTGAGAGATTATCTGCTCCCTGTCTGTTCATCTCAGCATCTCCAACCCCTCCTGCCTTTCCCCTGCCACTTTTTTTTGTGTGCATTGCATATACTTCACTTTAGGCTGTTTTTCAGAATAATTTGTTTTAATTTTAAATATGAATCTTGCATGTGTTAAAAAAAAAAAAGTACATATTTACAATCACTTCCACTTGTAAAAATCCAAACAAACAATAATTACAGCAGAAACCTGCTAATTCTCACTCCACTTCATCTTCAGAGCTGATAATTCACGCAGCACAACCCGGAGCAATCCCGCCCTGCTCGAGTAAACAGCGGGAGCTGGAGCAAGCCCACAGCCTCCTCTGCAATATCCCACAGCTAATCTGGCCAGGAGTTCCCCCAGGAGCCACCCAGGCCATGTTTCATGCAGACAGTGGCTTCTCAGCCTTTCAGGGCAATAATGAGGTTTATTCGTGCCTTTTCTTACCTCAATCCATGAGCTTTGCTGCCACTAAGATGTTCCTTATTCAGGGAAGTGCCTGGTAGGGGAATTTTGGATGGTGGCACTTCCAATACCTGCAGAGATGGAAAAACCCTTTTGAGAGACTTATTTAACCACTCCTTGGATGAATTCTCCAATCTATACAATGTCTCACCACCTTGTAGCGAGACTACTTAAACTCAAAATTATTTTGAAGAAGGAGACGAATTTTCCAGTCATTTTAATATTATAGAATCCCAGAATGGTTTGGGTTGGAGGGGACCTCAAAGATCATTCAACCCCCCTGCCGTGTGCAGAGAATGTAACATTAAATATCTGCATTTTCTGTTCTGAACTGCATCTTCATTCTGATTTCTCGCCGTGCCTCAAAGCGTGCGATAACAGGTTTTGAAAAACGAGGATGGAAGTGAAACATGGTGCGACCCAAGGCGAGCTCTTTGCTCTAATTTTCCACCCCGTGGACTGCACAACTTCCAGTTGCTGCTCTTCCTGGGAGCAGAGCCAGACTTTGAAATCTCCAAATCGTTTGTGAAATGGATTATTCATCCTTCTCGTTTTCCTACGGACGAGTGTCCTCTGTGCCCTCTAACTCAAAGACGAGCTGAGATTTAAAGGACTCTATTTCAAAAGAGCAGCCCTGATCTGGGAACAAAGGGTGGGCAAAGGGGATGCACTTGGATTGAATGTCATCCAGGAAGGGGGGATCACCTGAGAAATTTTAGAAGGACACAAGGGATAAAATTCTTAAGGGTTTTATCTGGGAGACTTTGTGTGGGCAGGCTGCTGCCCACTGGTTTGCACATCAGCTGTTATTTTTAGAAGGAAAGAGTTCTTTTTTCCTCTCTGTGGATTCAAGTGGGAGGTTTTAGGTCCCAGGAGTGTCTGGGCAAGGCTCCTGCAGCTGAGGACCCGCTGCCACCTTTCCAAGATACACACGGTTAGCATCCTTAAAGCAGCTGGAGTTCCAGGGAGAGCGCTGCTTGGCTGGAATGACCGGAGCATCCCCTCTCTGCTCTCACTCCTGAGCCCATCAGCCTGGCCCCGGGGGAGCCGTGCCAGGACCCTGCACCCTGACAGAACAAATGGCAATTTATTATGCTGCCACGGGTTCCTCTGGAGTGCTGATAACAAAATATTTCTTGGAGTCATTGGCAGTCTTCAGTGGGAGCCCAGCCTGCGGGTGGATCAATGCGAGGAAATCTATTCCCCTCTGCTCTCCTCTCCATGAGGGATGCTGCTCCAACCCTGCCGTGCCCAGGGCTTCCAGTGCCTCTGAAACAGCTGGTGGTGCCACTGCCCTTGTTTCCAGCAAGGATAGGCATCGTCCTGTACCCCGAGCAGCCTTGGCAGAGGCTCAGAGCTCACAGCTCCCCTTGGAGAGGGAACCACGGCAGCCCAGGAGCTGGGATGAGGCGCTGGCCCCAGCCCAGGGTGAGGGGAAGCTCTCACTCCTCTCCCCTCTGCCACAGCTTTAGTAACAGCACCAGCTTTGCCTCTTGCTGACCCTTCAGCTCTGCTGCCACCCCCCTGCGACACCTCGCCTGCTCCCCCCTTCCCTCTGGGCAAAACACCACCTAATCCAGTTTGCTGCCTCTATCTCCAACCCTGCAAAAGTCCTGTGTGCCCCAAAGCACGATTTCCAGCTCTGTCAGCTTGTCTAATAGGAGATCATGCTGCTTGCTCTGAGCTCAGTGTTATCTGGGCAGCAGGTACCCACGAGGCTGTGAGAGCAGAGCAGCCAGGAGCCATCCATGGAGCCTGGAGCCATCCATGGAGCCTGGAGCCATCCAGGGAGCCTGAATATTCAGCGTGATGCAATCCGTAAGGTCGCTTTTTGGGGACAGCTTATTTTTGGTGCCTCGATGCAGTACATTAGTTTGTTTGCTATCAGTGCAGCTCCCAGGAACAGGCATTTAATCTCACAAGACGTAATTCTCCAGGCTGGTGCTGGGAAGAGTTTGCTAATAAATATCCCACGGTAAGGATACTCTTACACCTTTCCCAATTGGCAGCTAATACCAGAGCAGCCGATGACATTTCAGCCCTGTCTGCATGGCTGATCAAACTCCTCACAGTGACTTTGAAAGCAGTGCTGGGATTTCATGTGGGTATCAAAGCCAACAGAACACTCGGTAGTTCAGATCTCTTTCCTGTGTGACTAATAGACAAAAAGATCTCTGAAAGGTTTAATATCTTACTCAAAATTTCCCTGTCTCCTGTTTGAAGCTGCTTAGTGGACACAGTGGGATGTTGATGGTTCCTCTCAAAGCAGTGCTAGGGAAATATCTGACATCACTGTGGGATGAGCTCAGCTCACCACGTGGGCTTGCTCCCAGCTGCTCGTGGCCAGCAGACAACGCGTTCCCTGAGGCCAGGCTGGAGAGCAGAGCACCGGCTTTGCACCTTAAACTCCACTCTGGCTGTTGGCGGTAGAACCACAGAGTCATTTAGTTTGGAAAAGGCTTAAGACCTTCAAGTCCAACCCTCAACCCAGCACCCCCAGCGTGTTCACCATTAAACCATGTCCCCAAGTGCCACATCCACACCTCTTGTGAACACCTTCAAGGATGGTGACCCCACCACAGCCCTGGGCAGCCCCTCCCAATGCTTTACAACCCTTTCTGTGAAGAAAGTTTTCCTAAATTATCCAACCTAAACCTCCCCTGGTGCAACTTGAGGCCATTTCCTCTCATCCTGTCCCTGTTCTCTGGGAGCAGAGCCTGACCCGCCCTGGCTGCCTCCTCCTGTTAGGGAGTTGTGGAGAGCAAGAAGATCCCCCCTGAGCCTCCTTTTCTCTGGGCTGAGCCTCTCCAGCCCCCTCAGCCATTCTTGGTGCTCCAGCCCCTTCCCCAGCTCCGTTGCCTTGCTTTTCATTGCTTTTCTTGGGGATCACCTTGGTTTTGGTTCCACCTCAGTGCATCCCACGCCTTCCTCTCCGAGCTGTGCAGATGGCTGGAGTCAATGGGGACCTCCAGGCTGTGCTCTGGGGGAAAGTCCCCTTCCCATGGATGTTTGTGGGTGAGCAAGGCACGAGCTCAGCTCCCTGCTCAGCTCCCACTTGGAGCAGGGACACATCTGCCAGGTCACACAGCTGGCCAGTGAGAAGTTGCCCCATTCCATACACCTGAGTCATTCCTTGACTGAAGGTGTTGTGCTTTGGTTTCTTTCAAGTCAAATAATTCAGCTCTGAAGCCACGTGAGCCAGACTTACGTAGTCACACTAAAAAAGGCCAAACTGACATTTTTCTTCAAACAGGTTTTATTTTCTCCCCAAGGAAGCAAAACAAAAAAATGGAAATCTTATGCAAGAGCTGAACTCAAGCTACCTCTCTTATTTGTGCCATGAGCCAAAGGAAGTACATGACATGGCTGTGGCCATCACCAACAAGAGGCTGTCCCGTTGGGGTGCTGATCCAGGTCTCCTCACTGTGGATGGCATCGCTGGTGTGATCCATCTGCTCCTGCCTGGGCAACCACAGGTCTTTTGCTTCTCCACTGGTGTATGAAAAGCTCATCTCTGTCCTTGTCTGGGGAAATCCTTGCCCCTGTCTCTTTCCTTGGTGCTCCATGGGCTCCGTGCTCAGCCAGGCCCTGGGTGCAGCCTCAGTGCAGGCCTGGGTGTTGTGTCTCACCAGGGAGGGAACTGGGAAGCAGGCCTCCCACACAGCTCTCCCCTGTGCTTCCCCATGACTGGCAATTCCAGAGAGCTTTGTAAATAATGTAACGCTTTTGTCTGCTTGCTTTTCCTACTCATCTGAAAATCAATGCGGGCGCGTGTTCTGGAGCGCGATGGGCCCTGTGCAGGGAGCGCGGCGTCCTTGGGGAGGGGACCCAAAGCAGCCCTGAGAACCAGCCCATTTATCACGGGGTCACAGCAGAAACTGCGTGGGGTGGTGCAGAGCCAGGCCCTGGCCTGCTGGGGAAGTGTGGGCATGGAGCCCTCTCTTCCCAGTCCTCTCTGTGGTCAAGAGATGGCTCCATCTCCAGCCATCATGCCTCCAGAAATCAGCCCCGAGCTGGGCTGAAATGCCCTGATTTCCAGCAGGCACTCTGTGGTAGGATCTGCTTGGTCAGACGGGGGACCCTCCTGGGATGTTGTGTAGGATTAGGGTATCACACAGAGCCCCTTGATCACCCTCCTACCACACGTTGTGACAGCTCCAAGCCGAGGGAAGGATTAGCTCTTCCCACTGAGGGACAAGGAGAATGTCCCACCACTCCTAATCACCAGGCCTTTCATTTCTCAACAGTAATATTTTGACAAGGAGCTTCACAGTCCTCCTTCTCCACTTCTATGCTCTCCTCAACAAAAAGGACTAATTCTTTTCAGAGCACAATGGACACTCAAAGCTTCACTTACATAAAAGCAGCCACAATGTCTCCATTTCTAATGAGTCATTGTTCCCTCGCTGAGTCCCTTGCTTCCAACTACAATACTCACTCCTCTTGGGTAATGAAAATTTAACTATCTGCTGCTCCCGGTTGCTGGTTTGGGCACAGGAGGCTGCAAGCTGAAATAATTCAGCCAGGAACTCATGCAAACAGATTTCAGTCTTCAGAGAGCTCAAAAAGCCTGTCACGGACTCGGGCTTCGGCGATAGAAAGGGCCTCAAGGTCCTGCTGCAGCACAGATGTGGCAGTGTCATCATGTAGGTGCCTCCCTCTGTTTTCTGGGTCGTAAAATGGGATTTTGGGGCCTTCTCACCATCCGTGGGTGTTGAGACTTCTCTGAAAAGCAATGCCATGGCGCTGGCAGTGTCATTTCCCTTGGAAGTCACAAACATAGAAGAGTCTCAGCCTTTGTTTGAAAGAACAAGGCAACATTACAGAGAAACACTGAAAAATGGGAGCTACAGGTGCAAAATCCATTAAGGAAATGTAGAGTTCTAAAGTGGTTCTCTTTTTTCCTCTTTTTTTTCTTCCTTTAGCTTTTATGACATGCTGGTGACTTCCCAAGGATCCTGACTGGGGTTTTTGAAAGCAAGCTTAGTGTTCTTGCCTGCTCACTCTTCACCATGGGGCCTTTATTGTCCCGTTTTGTTCCTGCTGTTCAGGATTTCAGTGGCTGCAGGAGTGCTCCCCATTTTCTTTTGGAGAGACTCCTTGAGAAAGGCAGGAGCTCAGGGACAGTGAGGAGGTCCCACTGGTATCTGGCAGCTCCCTGGGGAGAGGGGCAAAGCCAGAAACCAGGAGGAGATGGGGAGGCTCTGGGCTCAAGAGCCTTTTCTGACACCAAACCCTCACCAAGAGCAGGTGACCTGCGGTGACAATGCACTTCCAGCTGCAAAGCAGCTCCAGAGCACGGATGGGACACTGGGGTTGTGCTGGAATGTGGCCAAGAGGCATTGTTAGCATCTCATTTTCATATCTGTTTGCTTTTAAAACAAAAAAAATTAACAATTAATTTAGAACCCGAATATTTGCTTCTGCTCAGAGCATCTCTGTGCTGGATGAACAGATCCTCACATGGAGGCTCCCAGGGGGCAGAGTCAGTGCCCAGTGACTCCCAGCCAAGCTCCCAGGAAGCCAGACATCAGTTCACAAATATTCCAAGTCTTTACACTTGCAGAAAAATGGAGTGTGGAAGTAAAACAGAGCTACACTTGGGCTGGGGGCACATGGACATATTGCTGCATCTCCCCACTGGCTGCGAGTGCTGAGCAGCACTTCCCAAATCCAGATGTGGGCATTCTTGGTGCAGCACGAGTTGAGGAGATGGGTGATGTGGGTGTTCTGCCTGGAATCTTGGTTGGGTTCATGTGGCCAGCTGTGGCCAGCTGTGGGGTCTCAGCACAGGAAGGACCTGGAGCTGCTGGAGTGTGTCCAAAGGAGACCACGGAGCTGCTCCGAGGGCTGGAGCCCCTCTGCTGTGGAACCAGGCTGGGAGAGCTGGGGGTGTTCACCTGGAGAGGAGAAGGCTCCAGGGAGAGCTCAGAGCCCCTGCCAGAGCCTAAAGGGGCTCCAGGAGAGCTGGAGAGGGACTTGGGACAAGGGATGGAGGGACAGGACAAGGGGGAATGGCTTCCCACTGCCAGAGGGAAGGGTTAGATGGGATATTGGGAAGAAATTCTTCCCTGTGAGGGTGGTGAGGCCCTGGCACAGGTTGCCCAGAGCAGCTGTGGCTGCCCCATCCCTGGAAGTGTCCAAGGCCAGGTTGGACAGGGCTTGGAGCAACCTGGGATAGTGGAAGGTGTCCCTGCCCATGGCAGGGGGTGGGACTGGATGATTTTTAATGTCTCTTCCCTCCCAAACCATTCCATGATTCTGCAATGAACTCCAATCTCTGCAGAGATTTGAATTAGCCAGTATTTTTTGTTAAAACTCTATTTAGTGGAAGGGGAGAAACTGGGAAACTCCTGGTTGCCCAACAGGCTGGAGTCAAACCACCTGCTTCGAAACCAAAGCACCATTTTGTAATAACATTTTCGATATTCCCTGGAAAAATACCCAATTGACGTCTTTCAGCCCATTTTCTTGTAGCTGAAAACGCTCAACCTGCATTTGTAAATCACCCTCTCCCAATCTCCCCATTTTCAGTTATTTTCTGTCAAGTATCTTATCTCCCTTAAAACTTTTCTGCAAATTACTTGTTCCTTTGACATTAAGTCATAAGCTGCAACGTGGACGGGCCTCTGATCTTCCAAACCCAGTTAAACCCAGTAATCAGACTTTAAGCTGATTTGAAAGCGAGCTGAGCTCTGCCTTCAGTACTTTTCTCTTTATTTTTTATCTATGATTTAGGGAGAGATGATCCTGCTGTGGAGCAGGGACTGGGCCAGGTAATGCTCTTAAGGTGCTTACACCCATCTCTGCTCTCCTGTGGCTGAGTCTGAGCTGTTTGTAGCTGGGATGGAGCCTTGGATGAATAAAAAATGGGTTTAAGTGACAATTTTTCACACTGAACAAACAGAGAGAAGGAAGAGACAGGAGACATATGCCATGTTTCTGCTCTGATTTTCCGTGGCCATCAGCTGATCTTTGAAACAAATCAAGAAATATGAAAAAAGGGAAAAATAAAACCTAAAAAGGGCTTCAATTCCAACAGCAATTACCAAATGAAGCCTCTGCTTAATGGGCATTTGCAGAGGGCACAGACACCACTTTGTGCCTCTGCGTTCTCATTAGGGCTCGTGCAGCTCCCAGCTGACAACCTGATAATTCTTGCCGATAAAACAGATCTTTTTGGGTTATTGCTGCCTTCCTGCGCTGTCCCTGCTCGCCTGGCTCTGCCTCGAGAATTGTCAGGATTACAGAGTGAGCTGGGAAAATCCAGTTAGCAGAGGGGAAATGTACATTAAAATAAAACAACGAAAAAACAAAGCAAAGTGCTCACTTTTTCTGCTTTCTTGCTGAGTTTTCTCTCTCATCCCACTTTTCCCCACTATCCTAGGAGTGCTTGTCCTTTATGAGTCCAAAAAAGAAATACAGAGCTGATTCATATTGCCTTTGAAATCAAATATTTAAATCTAAATTCAGCACGAGGGTTTGTGCTGGTATCAGAGGCCACCGTGACTTCCAACGAGTGCCTCCCAGCAGGAAGAGCTGGAATCTCCTCTGGAATTAGCCTGCCCTGTTGTGCAGGCAGCACTGTGTCAAGAGCCAACACCGTGGTCTCGTGGAGCATCTGTGGTGAAAATCAGAGTTCCTTGAAGGTACGTGGGTGCTGGGAGACCTGGGATCTCTGAAGTACGCAGGAATACAGTGCACCTGGAGATCTGCAAAATATTTAGCTGGGTCTTTTAACTTCACGTACGTAAACCAGTTGGAATTTAGAGAGAACAGCTCTGCTCTTCCCGTGCTCCTTTCGCTGGCTAAGAATGAGTTGAAGGTACAATAAATTAAATTGAAATATAAGCATTCACATGAGGGCACACAACAGCACGAGTTGGAACATGATGGAGCTTTGGAGCTTTGCCCTGTAGGAAAGGCCCAGCAGCTCATCTGGAAACAAGTTCAGTTGTGAGCACTTGTGTCACACTTAACCTCAGGTTCGGATTAATCATCAGTCAATGATTAAATGGAGTCAGTGTAAATTAGGATTGAATTGATTTGGGGTGGATCACGTGGAGTCTGTCCTGCTTTAACAAATTGGTTTTAAAGAGCAATTTTTCTTTCAGCCCAGTCCCGTTCCGTGGACTGAACTCACAGTCAGTGGAGGGGTTGGGCTCTGAATTCCTGCCTGGTACAGGGTGACAATTCCCACCTAGACAGGCTCCTGGGCTCACAAACCCCACAGGTAACTCAGCAAGGGGCAATCCAATGGTTCTGCCTTTCTCCCAGCTCCTCTCTTTCTCAGATCTCTTCTGAATCCAGAGTCAGAGCAAGACTTTAAGTGTTGGCAGAGCAACGCCAGTGCTCTACAACCAACTCATGAGAAGCACCATGCTCACAGGAGCTCACAGATATCGGCAGATCTGCCTGAAATGGCCTCACATTTAGGACCTTCCAGCATTAGACTGTGACACTGAGGGGGGATTTTGGGGTTGTCCCATATACTCATTATAGAAAGAAAAAAAATAGTAGGATTTAACACTTTGAATCCCTGGAAGTGTCCGAGGCCAGATTGGACGGGGCTTGGAGCAAGCAGGTCTAGTGGAAGGTGTCCCTGCCCATGGCAGGGGGTGGGACTCTTGAGCTTTAATGACCCTTCCAACCCAAACCACTCTGGGTTTCTCTGATTCTGTGAATGATTTTCAGTCATGGCAAAGCCAAGGGGGAGTGAGAATAAAAGGTAATGCTGAGCACACACTGCTGTGGAAGAGCGACAGTGACTGTGGAAAATGAGAAGTGTCATCCCACACCTGAGGTGTGAGACATCTCACCTCATCTCACGGCAGGGGATGACCCGGGGCTGGGATTTGTTGTTGCAGCATTCTGGGTACAGAAGGGGGAGCAGAGGGGACTGCGAGTTTGACAATGAAGCTTCTGCAAAAGGCAGTGCTGAACCAGAGCTGGTCCTTCCTTTCCTCTCCAGATGTGTGGGAAGCTCCCAGCAGATGCCAGGAGGTTGCACTCGGGGAGGAGAGAGAACAGCAGCAGTTGGTTGTTTTCCTGTGTGTTTTATAGCAGGTTGTTATCTGCACGTCCTGATCTCAGAGAGCACATGAGGTGGGAGTAAGACTCAGAAGCAGAGGACCAACATCCTCTTTTATTATGTGTAATATAAAATATTGCTGCTGCTGGACATCCTGCTGCTCCTCTGTCTGTGATCATTGTGGCTAAAACACTAGCACCACAATTTGGAATAAAATAGCTACAGGAAATGCTGGTCCCTCTTGGCTGGATCTTTGGTTTTTCCCCAGGCAGCAAAAATATTGCACCTGTGTGAGCGTGTGAAGGGGCACTAAGTGCTGTGTCCAGCTGTGGGGTCCTCAGCATAGGATAGTGGAGTTTCTGAAGTGAGTTCAGAGGAGGGCCACAGAGATGCGCCGAGGGCTGGAGCCCCTCTGCTCTGGAGCCAGGCTGGGAGAGCTGGGGGTGTTCACCTGGAGCAGAGAAGGCTCCAGGGAGAGCTCAGAGCCCCTTCCAGAGCCTAAAGGTGCTCCAGGAGAGCTGGAGAGGGACTTGGGACAAGGGATGGAGGGACAGGACAACGGGGAATGGCTTCACATGGACAGAGAATAGATTAAGACAGGATAATGGGAAGAAATTCCTCCCTGTGAGGGTGGGGAGGCCCTGGCACAGGTTTCCCAGAGAAGCTGTGGCTGCCCCATCCCTGGAAGTGTCCGAGGCCAGGTTGGATGGGGCTTGGAGTAGCTGGGGATAGTGGAAGGTGTCCCTGCCCATGGCAGGGGGTGGGATGAGATGAGCTCTAAGGTCCCTCCCAACCCAAACCATTCTATCACCCTGTGGAGCAATCACATAATTAAGCAGTCACATAATTAAGAGCTGCAGAGTCCAGTCTTCCGTTTGTGCTGTGCTGGGAGCACCTTGGACTGTTGTATCCCAAGGAACTGCACCGTGTTGCAAACCACTGGAGAACTGACAGGCTGCTGTTCCTCTCCTGTTCCCTGTCCAGGCCAAGCGTCGTCGTTCACGCAGCAGCCGCAGGACCAGGTGGTGATCGCTGGGCAGCCGGTGACGCTGCTCTGTGCCATCCCCGAGTACAATGGCATCGTGCTCTGGATCAAGGACGGGCTGGCCCTTGGAGTCGGGCGGGATCTCTCAAGTAAGTGGGGACACCACCTTCCCCAAAAAAAGAAAAAGTGGGAACTCTCCCTGCCCAACAGCGCAGGCGCCCCCACAGCGTTTATTTCGGGAATAATGTTTCCATTTCAACTACATCACCTTCCAGCTAGCCCAAACGTCGGCACTGACGCTTGGAATAAACCAAAACATTTTTTCACTTTGACTTGAAACAGAACTGTTGGTTCACACAGGTCTCACCTGACCCTTTGCAAAGCCCTGTTTTCATTTCCTTGACTTCTGGAAACAAATGTCACCTTTCCAAAACGTGGGATGAAATGTTTTATAAATGCTGAAAGTGCCTGGTTTGATATTCTCAAAAATAAAAAGAACCATAGAATATCTTGAGTTGGAAGGGACTCACAAGCCTCTGTTGGCTTTGGGCAAGTACTTGTGACATCCTTAAACTCTAATTATATTTTGGTGGCCAAATTCCTCAGAATTTGCATTACTTAATCCCACGCCCACCTTGTGATTGAGGGTTAATTGCAGCTGGTGAAGACTGGTGCAATACTGGGGAAGTCACAGAGTTTATTCTACACATTCTGCTGGAGAACACTAATTTGGAAGTAAAATATTTCACATGAGTAAGGGAGAGTGTTTGCTGGAAAGGCACAAGCCTGGGAGGACATGGGGCCCTTCAGGAGCTGCAGCCCTGTCCCCCCGAGCCCCACAGAGCTTGTACACGTGTGACATTGCTCAGCTCCTGGTGACCTGAGAGGCTCTTCCCCAAGGCAAGAAGCAGCGTTCGGAAACCAGGGGAGGCTCCCTGCTTTTTGGTCTCCAGGGACCCCACTCTTCCCTAAAGTGCAGTGCCTGCTTCTTCTTTCCCTCTATTTTTTTATTAATACATATAATTGCTCATTTACAGCCTTGCCCGAGTGAGCAGCCCCATCTTCATCTGTTTTTCAAAGCTCTGAGCTACAACTTTTGCATCTATTAGAGAGCTGAGCTTTCCATGCAAGACCTTGCAACACAGCTGGGTAACAAGAGCTCCAGTGAAGTAGGGAGCTGATATGAATGACTTCCACAATTAACGGAGCCGGGGCTGCTGGAAGCCAGAGGAGCTGCCAGCTCGCGTGATACCAGCTCAGCCAGTGTCTAATTAGCAAAATACAAACAAACCCATCATTTGTATTTCTCGCGGTTCAGGAGAGCAAATCCTGCTGTTGATAACTCGAGAAACAACACAAGCACAAGCATGTGCCAGCGTGGTGTTCCACAGGGCACTGGGCACCAGCGGGATGGGGGGATGGCAGCTTTCTTCCTGTGTGTCCATCCTGTGTGTCCAGCCAGGCTGACCAGGGCTGCCGGTGCCCCCAGACCCCTGCCTCAGCTTTACACAGACCTGATCATGGTTGTATTCCAGGGTTTCACCAGAGCTGACTTCAGGAACTGAGGAAATTCCATGACAGGTTGCAGAGGTGGTGGATTTGATGGAAGGGCTCATCCCTTTTCCTTGCCCAAAGAACTTGTGAATGCCCGAACTCTGAAAGTGTTCAAGGCCGGGTTGGAGAAGGTCTTGAGCAAGCTGGTTGAGTGGGAGGTGTCCCTGCCCATGGCAGGGTGGTTGGGACTGGACGATCTTTAAGGTCCCTTCCAACCCTTTACACTCTGATTCCATGATTCCTTGGGTTTTCAGTTAACACTCCTTCATCAGCAGTTCTTTTTTGACCCAGTAGGTCAAAACATGCAGTGTCTTTCCAGAATTTGGAAGGTTCTTTCTCTCTCTCTTGGAGCTGGCTGCCAAGGAGGGGAGGAAGCTGCCTGGCTCCCGGGAATTGCTGTGGGGTGCCGGGGCTCTGGGCCAGAATGCTCTGCACTCCTTATCCTTGGGTTCGTGGCTCCAGCTGCCTCCTGACCCGTGCTTTGCCTTCGGCAGGTTATCCACGCTACCTGGTCGTAGGAGACCACCTGTCGGGACAGCACCACTTGAAAATCCTGCGAGCTGATCTCCAGGATGACGCCGTGTACGAGTGCCAGGCCATCCAGGCAGCCATCCGCTCCCGACCTGCCCGGCTGACTGTCCTCGGTGAGTCCGGCTCCTCACTCCTTGCACGTCATTTGTTGGGGTTTCATTGTCTTCATGGTCACACTGAGTGGCTTTTTGACAAAATGTTTTGTCGCTGGATCAAGAGGACTGGAAAGGAATCCATTGTGAGAGCAGTGGGGGTGCAGCTCGATCCTGAGAACAGGAGCAAAGGAAGCTGATCAGGGAGTAAAACAGCCCTGGGATGGAGTACAGCAATTCTAGGAGGAGTAACACAGGCACTAAGTGTGTGGCACTTCAGCTCCATGAATTTACACACCAATCCAAGAGTGTGTGTCCATAAATTAAAGGATGTGAAGAGTGTCAGTGTCGTCACATATGCGTTACCCTTCCCACAGTGCTGCTCTGCAGCAGGACCAGGACAACTCCACCACTTGAGGAAAGTCTGGTTTCATCATATTGCAGTATTTTTATATTATCTTCACACTAATATTTTATCATCCTGCATTTCTCAGTAATTAATCTTTCCCATGAGCAGCACAGGAGGATGTTGCCTGGGATTGCAAACTGGAAGTGGCTCCCAAAATCTTGTAAAGGACCTTTTAGTGTGGGAGATGGAAGGGGAGCACTGGCAGAGCTGGAGGGCTTTGCTGGCAGGCTGGCAGAGCAGGTGGGAGGGCTCTCCTCACAGGAGTGCTGGGAAAAGGCTGTGTCAGCGAGGCTTCCTGGCATGGACGTGGCTTCAGAGAAGTTAATGAAAATGGGATTTTTCTTGAAAAGCTTGGACAAAACCCAGTCTGTACTGCTGCTTCCAGATCCATCCTGATTATTCAACCCCCAAAGGGAAACTATTTGCATATTTAAGTTTGTTTAAATTGAAGTTTGGATTTGGTTTTTCCTTGTTGTTTTTACTCCTGATTAGTTTCTAGGGGGGAAAAAAATCTTATAAAAAGATCTAAACCAAGAATTTCAGTGGTTTTAGTCAGATCAACACTGGTTAGGTTTAAGCAGCTGAAAGAAGTGAATTAAGGTACTAGTTGTTGTTGAAGGTGCACCTCACCAGAGCCTGCACTGTGAAAACCAGTTCTAATTCCTGGTTTGCAATTTCCCCTGCTTTTGTTTTTCTCTCTCCACAACCCTACAACATTCCCTACCCCCAGACTTACACGGCTGCCACCTCTTCCTTCCCTGACCCCGACGATAATGATGATTTTCCTTTGAACCCTCCTACTGCTCAATCAACCCTTGGCAGCAGCTCAGAGCTCTGACATGTGCCCATACATGAAAGAATCCTGGAAATTAATGGGAAAACGGAACGTTGTCTTGTTCACCAACAACCCCTCCTTCGTCTGGGCTCCCTCCTTCTGTTGTGAAAGCAGAATACGTTGCTGGAGCCAGACAAAAGAAATAATGTTATTTAATTAGAGCTAAAGATTTCAAAACTAATTTAGTCCCAGGGCGTACGTCAGAGCTGCTGCGAAGCGTTGATTGAGCAGAGAGATGTTTTTATGGATCAAAAGGAAATCGTTATTATCTTTGGGGTTATGGAATGTGTTGAATAGATGGTAGTTAATGTTTATGTGGATATACATGGTAGTTGCTAATTGCTACATTTACCTAAGATGTTCAGCAACTTATATTTGCAGAGTGTTTTCCTTTTAAGAAAATTAAAGTTACAGCGTGTTCAATTTAAGCCAAATCGATGAGAAAATTCAGGTTTGGAACCCAGTGGTAGCTCATCTTTAACTTTAGATGTGTTTACACAGATGTTCTAAGGGGGAAAACGGGTCACAGCCCCAAGGCTGCCAGAGCTCCAGTTTGAACAGTGCTTGGAGGCACAGGTGGGATTGTTGGGGTGTCTGTGCAGGGCCGGGATCTGGACTGGATGATCCCTCTGGGTCCCTTCCAGCTCCGGAAATTCTGTGATTCTATGAAATTTCAGGCTGGTTGGGGAGGTAGGAGTGATGATCCCGCCTTCGGAGGGGGTTGGTGGCCAGCAGCTCACACTGTTCCTGTGGGATGGGGTGTCCTGCTGCGCCAGCAGTGAGGGAGGGGCTGCCACGGGAGTCTGTGCTCTGTGTCTCAGCCACCCCGATGGAGGGAGTAGAAGGGGCACATTCAGAGCAGAAGCCTCCAGCTTCACCCCCGTGCTTTAGGAGCCGGCGTTGGCTCTGACAGCCGGGGACGACGTGCAGCCTGTCAGGCTGAACTTTCCGTGTGTCTGTACGGGAGGGAGAGGCGTTCCCGGCACTTCCAGATGTGTAATGCCACCAGCTGTGCAGACGTCCCCCCTCTTAGGATCCAGTGCGCGAGCCTGCTTCAGTCGTGAGCTAAGCAGCTGTCTCCAGAGGGATGAGTCTCCCGGATTTCATCCTGCTGGGCTGGGAAGGGATGTGACGGGCTGCCTGAGCTGCCTCACGGGAAGATGCTTGGGGGCGTTCCTTCATCCCAGTCTGCCCAGCAGACTGCAGGCTTCCCCTGGGCAGGAGAGGATCCTTAAACATCCCTGGATCTTGGTGCAACCCGTGCAGCTCTCAAGGAAACAATTTGTCACAGCTGGGGTGGAGCTGAGAGGCTCTGGTGGCTCTGGAGCGTGGGAGGCTCTGGTGACTGGGAGCGCGATGTCTGCTGCTGGTGTGCCAGCAACTCCAGGGGCTCCTCAGCCACTTGGGTGTTAAGGGGCAGTTCTGGGGAACCCCATCCCTCTCTATCACCTCCAGTCTTGTCTCTGGAAAAACACCCTGCCTGATTTTTTGCATGGGTTGGTGCTGCCTTGTCTGTCCTTGCCAGCTTTTCCACTTCCTTGGTATCAAGAAATCCCCCAATGCCTCCCGATTCAGGCTCCAACTGCTGTCATTCATGTCTGACAACAGCTTTATGGGGCTGATGCCTCCTACTTCCCTGCTCAGATGCAGAGCTACACCATATTTTAATTAAATATTTAAGGTTTTGTCACATTGTTTTCAAATCTACATGGTTAAATGTAGTGGAACAGATCATTCCATAGCCTTGGAAGTCCAAACATTCAAACAGACGAGCCTATTAGTGTCATCAACATCAAGGAAAATCTTTTCTTTGTAGAGTTTCAGGGACAGATATTGCTGGAAATGTGGGTAACTCATCCCAAAGCTGGAGGGCCCCCTTCTCCAGGTCTCACTCACCTTTCCCCTACCATTGCCCAAACTATCTGGGGAAGGAGTCACTGCCCAATCTCCTCAGGATGTCTTCCCCAGCAGGGAAGCCTGATAAAGCTGATGGGATGGGCTCGGGGAGATGTGGAGGCATCCAGATCTTCTGCAAGCAAAGGCTGTCAAGGCAGTTTGGCAGGGGAGCCCAAGCCAGGCAGGCTCTGGGAAGCCACTGGAGGGCTATTTGCTACCTGGTACATCTCTAATGGCAGGGCTGCTTAATTTATGATCTATTTAACTAAGCCAGGGTATTAATTAAATAAAGTAAGAGCTTGATTAGGACTTGGAGAAATTTAAAAATAAAATCAGGCAGCAATCGAGTGAAATTGCAAAGCAAACACTTTGGCTGTAACCACTGGAGAGTTCCCTCCGGTCTTCCATCAAAGCTCGGAGCAGGGAGGGCAAATACAAGAGATTATATTGCCAACAGATGTGTGTTGTTAAAATATGCATCTGCCAGCCGTGTAGCTCAGGGAGCCAGAGGGCTCGCTCGTGGATCCTTCTGCACTCGCGGGACCGTGAAGGAATTTTAGGCCCTGCCAGCCGAGTGGGATTTGCAGACACGTTAATTAGTGTTGAGTTCCCAGATCTCGGAAGCAGCCGAGCGAGGAGAAACTTTGAAGAGAGCATTGGCTTCCCCGGGAGGGAGCAGAGGGAGGGAGAGGGGAGCCCCGGCTGGCGGTGCCGCTGTGGCCGCGGTGCGGGGACTCCGTGGCCCGCGGTGACCGGGGCCAGCAGGACCCGCCATGCCAGGAGGATGGAGGGGCCAGGAGAAGTGAAGCAGATGGATGACGAGGTGTTGGAAAGCTGGATGGCTCCTCTCCTCCACGGCATCTTGGCAGAAGCATCCCAAGCCTGTCCTGGTCTGCCGTCCCCAGCACGAGATGTGACACCTCCAGCCCCGCCGTGCGCCGCGGGCTGTCCCGGGAAGCTCCCAGGTGCCACTTGCTTGGCACAGGGAAAAGCTTGGTCCCAGAGGCGCCAGTGGGAACTTGGTCACAACAAAAAGGAACATGAGGGTGTGAGGAGAGAGGCAGGGGAGCTACTTCCAGAGACTTAAGGTGAATAATTGATAGGCAATTAACTTGTACCTTCACCTTTTATAGTCTAATTCCCTCTCTCCTCCCCCTCCACGGCCTCGTCTAATATTAACTCTGCCTTCACGTGTGTCCCATTAGGAATAAAGCTTTCTTAAATCAACATGAATTATTTAACTCTACAGATTAAGTTAATTTGAAGTGAGAGCTGCTGTCTCTTACGATGGCACAAGCCAGGGACAGGAGAAGAGGAGGGTCACTGGGGTGTCAAGTGCATCCACATTCAATCACAACCATTTCCCTCTTTTTATTTTATTTTTTATTTTATTTTTCATTTTATTCCAATCCTCTTTCTTGCCAAGTCTTTCCAGTCCTCCCCTGCAGAGCAGAGTAAGCATTTCCATTACCAAAATGATGGTTGGCAGCTTGAGACATCTGCGTTCCCCAGCTTTCCAGCTCTTCAGTGGAGTTTGATCAGGAAATAAAGAGGTTATGTCCTGGATAAGGCCCTTTTTCAATATTTGTTTGTAATACTGAGCTGCAAGGAGAAAATGTGATGAGGTGATGTTTCAAATCCAGAAACAGTTCCGTTTGGAACCCTTTTCCCACACTTTTTAATAGAATTCAATTCTCTGAATGCAAAATTCAGAGCATGTAGAGCTGGGATGTCAATTCAGAATTAAAAAAAAAAAGAAGTGATGAAAATGTGATCATTTTCTTCCAGACAGTCTCTTCTCCTTGAACAACTTTGGGTCTTCACAAAGCTGCATTTTCTGCTGGGAGTATTTTCAGTGGCAAAACAGCAACTGGCTCTACTGGGAATGAAACAGAAACATCAAACAATCGAGCACAAATCCCAAATAACCTAAATATTTGATGTCATGTCTGAGCAGCTTAAGTTTACAGCGCTCTGAGCCAGCTCCTTTTGATAGCAGAGGGTGGCCGGGTTTCCTTGCTCGTGTCCCTGCATGGTCTGGGGTGGGAAGGCATCTCCATGGGATTGACCATTCCCAGCCAGGCAAACTCAGGGTCTCAGAGGTGAAGGGCAGCCTCTGCCTCGAGCAGTATAGAGCTGGAACACAGACCAGAGAGAGGGTCTGTGTGCTAAAAAATCGGGTCTTGGGATGGGTCTTCCCAAGATGGGCTTCACCCGGGCGTTGGGAAGTGCTGCTGCTGTTCTGGAGGGGTTTGCACCCTGTCTGTGTGGAGGAGGAGGAGGAGGACGAGGGAAGGCAGCATCTGCATCAGCTCTGTTCTCCTTACTTTGAAGGAGACAAGCAAAATTACATCCTTGCAGCCCCAGCAAGCACATCTCGGCTGGTGGTGGGTGCCAGGATGAAACGCTCCGTGGGACACCTCCACCCACCCCGGAGTGATGGAATAACCACAGTGTGAGCGTACAAACCTGGGGAGAAGAAAGGGGGTGTTTCACATCACAGACATTAAAAATGATAAATATTATAGAAGCACAGAATGGTTTGGGTGGGAAGGGACCTTAAAGATCCCGTAGCTCTACCCTGCCGCCATGGGCAGGGACACCTGCCACTATCCCAGGTCGCTCCAAGTCCTGTCCAACCTGGCCTTGGACATTTCCAGGGATGGGGCAGCCACAGCTTCTCTGGGCAACCTGTGCCAGGGCCTCACCACCCTCACAGGGAACAATTCCTTCCCAATATCTCATCTATCCATGCCCTCTGGAAGTGGAAGCCATTCCCCCTTGTCCTGTCCCTCCATCCCTTGTCCCAAGTCCCTCTCCAGCTCTCCTGGAGCCCCTTTAGGCTCTGGAAGGGGCTCTGAGCTCTCCCTGGAGCCTCCTCTTCTCCAGGTGAACACCCCCAGCTCTCCCAACCTGGCTGCAGAGCAGAGGGGCTCCAGCCCCCGGAGCAGCTCCGTGGCCTCCTCTGGACTCTCTCCAACAGGTCCAGGTCCCTCCCCACAGGACAGGGCTGTATCTGAGCAGGGGCTGCTGTTTAATCACACAGAGGGAAGTTCAGCAGGGCCAGGCCAGCACTAAGCAAATGCTGCCTCTGCTCCCTCAAACCCAGCTCTGGGGCTATGGGCTCACACAGTTCTTGCAAAATTTGTGTTTTCTTAAAGCCCTGGGCCCCAGGGTTGCCTGATGCTGCCTCTCCCATCAAACCTCCCCTGCCTTAAATCCTCAGAGGCACAGCAGCATTCCTACCTGCACGCTGCAGACTGAAGTACCACAGAGTAAATAGGAAGAGACACAGATAGAAATGATTAATGTTCGGGTTCCTGCGCCAATCTGTGATTCCTTGTCTTGATGTGGGGAGAGCATCGTGGTTCTGACCCGTGTTTTTATCGAACACGAAGCATGTGGCTTCTCTCTGCGGAGTCTGCTGGGCTGTGCTGACCTGATGGATGCAAAGCACAGAGGGCTGATAAAAACCTTCCTGATTCTTAGTCATCCCTTCCTCTCCCCCCAGCCCCTCTCGCTGGCTCTGCCACCACCCTGCCCCTCACACAGGAGCCGTGAGCAGTGCGGGTGCTGTGAAATGATGTGGGGGTGCTGCATATCAGGATCCCTCTGTCCTGCTGTGCTCATCCCTCGTACCTGTGCCTGCACCCCCTCCTGCTCTGGGCACAACCCCTCTGTGTCTCACCCCAAATCCCCCCAGTTTGCACAAGGCTCCCTCTGCATCACACCAGCCCTTCCCTTTGCCGCACCCAGTGGCTGCTGCCGCCTGCGATGCCTGTGGACAGCGGACATTATTCTGCTTCGTGCGCTTGTGGATCGCTGACACCTCGCATTCTGCCTCAGCCAGACCCCCCGCACGTGCAAACCTCTCTTTGCTTTCACTCCTACGCACGATTCTCCCTCTTGCCAATCAAGACCCAGCTCCCCCATCTGCATCCTGCCCGTGCTCCTCTGAATCTGCATCTGTGCTCGCAGCAGCTCCTTTTGTGCCTCCCCAGCTGCACACGCGGGTGCGATGCGGTTTGCAGCGCCGGGGCTGCGCCGGGAGCCGTCAGCGCCGGGAACTCGTGGGTTGTTAGTGACCCGACACAGGTATCGACTCCCTCTCCCCTTGTCAGCCGGCAGAGAAGAGCGAGGCTCTCGGAGCGTGACATCACCTGAGCGACAGCCCCCGCTCTCCCATCGATCCCCCGGTGACAACGGAACCGGCGGCTCGCCAGGGCAGGACCAGCGGGAACGCGGAGGAGCCGCTTTGGGAGAGGTTGCCTGAAGGGATCTCAGCTCTCTGCCAGTGCCCAGCCTGCGGGGATGCGTTTTCCTGGCTCCAAGAGCTTTGCCAGCCCTTTTTGCATGTCTCGCATTTCCCTGCTCCGTGAAGTGTTGCCCAGCCTTGCCCCCACTGTGCCTGAGCTGCTCTGCCATCCATGAGAGGGTTCAGGCTTCCCAGCACAGCTCCCAGCTCAGCCAGCATCTCCCAGCTCGTGGTGGAGGAAGGGCTGGGAATCCTGTGATGAATCTCTCTGTTACACATCCATCACGGTGCTCTCCTGCTGCCGTTTGCTTTGGATGCCCCTGTCAGCTTCCCATCTGGCAGGAGGACTGGGATGGGTTTGGGGCTGGGACCTTCCTTTTGGCTCAAACTGGGCTGCAAAACTGGATAGTCATGTCCTAATGACTGACCTGTGGGTGTCCCTGGTAATTAGCAGAATAACCTCTCCTGCCTCAGGATATTTCTCACATGCCAAGACAGACAAGTAACACTCTGGAAGGGGTTATTACTCTTTTTTTTTTACATTAAAGGTGCCCGGTGTGCTCAAATTCGCCCCTTCTGGTGGCAAAAAGAGAGGTGGAAAGCATGGACATGGCAGTGTCCATGGACCTGCCCAGGACTCTCCAGCCTCCTCCTGCTCCAGGGAATTAGGCTGGTGCTCTCCCTCCAGGGACAGTCATGAAGCCACAGTATCAGGTTCCTTTAAACTCAACTCTGACCTCCACAGAGAGAGACAAGGGATTCATGGCAAATTATGGATTTAACACCTATGATGAATCCCCATTACAGCATGAAATGAGAAAGGAAAATGTAGCTAAATGGAAGATTTCCCCTGGGCAGCAGGAGGCTGCAGCTCATGAGAGGCTGGGGAAAATAGAATGAAAAAAATGGGAAAAAAATAGAGAACTAGGAAAAACCTTGTTCCATTAACTAAATATTGCAAAACCTTTGCAAGCTGCTGCTTGCAGGTTAGTGGGGTTTAAAAGCCAGGGCTTGGACCCGTGACACATCCAAGGTTTCCGACTCCATCCCTTCGGTTGTCATGACAAGGGGAAATGAAATATGGTTGATGGTGGTTCCTTGGGAGCTCAGAACAACCAGTCCCCAGTCTCTGGGGCCAGGACCTGCCCTCCGTTACACTGAGTGTAGCCTGGCCCTGCATCACTCATGTCCCCTTGGAAAATGCCAGTGGAGCATTGGAAGGATTAAAAAATGCAATGAAAAATGTACTTTTATCTTAGACTGAACTCCTGGCTCCCAAACGTGGGGCTTAAAGCCAGGTGGGACAGGGCTTGGAGCAACTTGGTCTGGTGGAAGGTGGCCCTGCCCATGGCAGGGGGGCTGGAATGAGATGATCTTTAAGGCCCCTCCCAACAAACCATTCCAGGATTTTATGATTCTAGGATAATGCAGCTGAAGACGAATTCCCACAGGGAGGAGCTGTCAGTAGCTGGTGCTGGGTGGCTTTGCTGGAAGTGCAGGAAGGAAGATGGGCTTTAGTAACAAAATATGGGTGGGCAAAGCAGGGAAGGGGCACCCGCCGTGGCTCCTTCTTGGCTTGTCCCATGGGCAGAAAGGGAATCCCGTGATTTATGGCTTCAGTGGAAACACGCGTGGCATCATTTCTGTGGTGCCAAAGCCTCCGCGTGCAACCCTTCAGATCCCTCAGGCTCAAATCCCTCTCTTAAAGAACGGGAGAAAGGAGTGGGGTGAGGCAGGAACAGGAGCCTTTGGTCACGGATGCGGTCCCTGCGCTCACTGCGGCTCCGGCTGCGTCAGGACGACATCCAGGAGGTTTGTGCAGTCACTTGTCCCCGGGGTTGGGCAGCGGCCAAGCAGAAATGCTGCAGAGTCCCAGTTGTGGAGACAAGTGTCTATAGTCTCCATTGAGTCATAAATCATGGAGGAGCTGAAGTCTCCTCCCTGTGACCTGGAGGATCCTCTCACCGCCCTTACGGCCGTGAACTCCGGCCAGCCTGCGGTGGGTTCGGATAATCCCAGGAGCATCCGCACACCCGAGGTGGCTGTTTCTTATTCAGGTTGTTGCTAGGGAATTCTGCAGAGATTTCTCCTAGTGGGTGAGAAGTGACTTTCAAATCAGTGGCAGCATGAAAAAATTGCAACGGAAAAATAAGAGTCTTTCATGAGATCCCATTTAATTGCTAACGAAGACAAAAATCACAGCTCTCACATTTGGTTCCCCAACAAAACCCAGATACCAGCTGCCCCGTATGTATCTGATTCCAACTGGTAGGTTTAAAAGATGCAGAAGGTATTTAATGATAATGATAATGATTTACATTTATATAGTGCCTTGTATCCGCCGGGATCACAAAGTGCTTTATATATGTATGGATAAAAATATACTGGATAACAAGCACTCCATCCATCACCAAATCACAGCCCCTTCCCTGGCGAGGCAGCAAGCTGTTCAGGAAAGAGTTGCTGCATTTCCAGAGCTGCTCTCCCTCCTCACTGCCATGCACTTGGGGTGCTGTACGGTAATTTTGTAATAAAACCAGGTGATAAAAACACTTTAAAAACAACAATGTCATAAAAAAGGAGAACCCTCAGTGTCATAAAATGGCACGCAGAGGAACAGGAGGGGAAACTTGAGAGAGAGAAGGTTATAATGGCTTTAAAATGAAACAGAGTCAGTTTGAATTGGATATAGGGAAGAAATTCTTCCCTGTGAGGGTGGGGAGGCCCTGGCACAGGTTGTCCAGAGAAGCTGTGGCTGCCCCATCCCTGGAAGTGTCCAAGGCCAGGTTGGATGGGGCTTGGAGCACCCTGGGATAGTGGGAGGTGTCCCTGCCCGTGGTGGGGAGTGGAACTGGATGATCTTTAAGGTCCCTTCCCACCCAAACCATTCTATGATTCTATGATAAATAGGGACTGTCGCCATCAGGAAGATCAGCTCTGGAGGAGAAATTTCTTCCAGCTGCTCTGGGTTAGAAGGTGAGAGCTTGGCCAGCAGCAGCAGCTGCAAAGGGGGGGTACCAAGAGAGCTGGGTAGACAGGAACAACACAAGGAAAGGTCCTGACACTCAAAAGATGCTTCTGCCTCCATGCCCTGCTTCACCCTGCCGTGGGGCAGATCTCTTCCCGTGGGCTGGGTGCAATCCAGCCATGTCCCAGCAAGCTCTGCCAGAGGCACCGTGCTTTGGGGCCTGTCCTAGGAGCCACGGAGCCTTCCCAAAATCCTCCTTCTGAAAGGAGCCACTGGGTCGTGCCCCTTTGGTGGCAGCCTCTGGCTCAGCTGGGCCTGGGAGGCAGGAGAGGGGAGGGGAGGACGGAAGGGAGAGAGAAATCGAGGCTCTTAGAGATATTCATTCAAAATTCATAGGCGCAAAATTGCAGTCTGCATGGATTTGTTTCCTTTGGAAAATTACAGGAAGCTACAGGCACCAACAACTGTTATTCAAATAGCCACTTTGGATGATTAGGATGGCAGGAGGCTGTACTTACACATGCAGACCCAATATAATCAGGCGCGAGGCAGGGTGGGAAGGCAAGGCCAGGGAAGGGAAGCAAAAGCAGCAGCTCTGTGGGAAGAGCCACGGGGCCAAATCCAGCCCCGCTGCTGGATGCAGCAGGAGCATCCAATTAGCTCCCAGGTTTGGGGTGATAAGGAGAGCATGGAGCTGGGTGGTGATTCCTGGGGGAAGTTTCTCACGAGTCAGCAGCTGAGAACCAGTGGCACACAGGGACAGGCACCCTTCCCGCAGCGAGGGCTCTGCTCTGCCCTGCACATACATCACAGCCCAGGAATCACCAGAGAATCACAGAATCCCACAGTGGTTTGGCTTGGAAGGGACCTTCAAAACCACTTCATTCCAACCCCCTGCCACGGGCAGGGATACCTTCCACTAGACCAGGTTGCTCAGGTGCACCCTCCTCATCCCCTGCTCTTCTGCCTTCCAGCACAAAAATGCATCATCAGTCCCCAGCCCATTATAAATCAAGAAAAAATGTTTTAGCCCACCCTGAATTTATTTTTAAAAAAGGAACTTTAAAGCCAAACACATGCAAAACCCTGAGCAAATACTGCTTTGAGGATTGGCCTGCGGGTCAGCAATGAAACGCCGGCAAAACATCTGAGCCATGAAGGGTGAAAATTGTATAATAAAAGTAAACTCTGCAGTACAAGCAGAGGAGAAAGTCTTGGCTTTGCAGCGGGGAGCTGCTTCTTCCCCTTTTAAAGAGCTTCTCCGCAGTACCAGAGGTGTCGCGCGGTGCAGAGCAGCCAAGAGCATCTCGCCCTCCCCCAGCCTTCCCTGTGGCTCACCAACCCCTCTCCACGGCTCCGAGCCTCTCCCGCGGCTGGACGGCTTCCAGCCACCTGCTGTGGCTTCGCGGGGGCCCCAAGGTGTTGGGGAATGTTTGCACACAGGCGAGGGCCCATCTGCGGCGGCGCCGGGCGCGTTGGCAGGGAGCGCGGCTTGGCAGGGTTTGGCTGGAAGAGCCTGCGGGGAGCAGCGGGCACAGGCATCCAGAGGCCTGGATCCCAACCCTCCGGGACCCTCAGCCTGCCACACCCACATCCCTGCAGCAGGAACCCTGTGCCTGCCTCCTCTCCCTGGCTGCGGGGTCACGGAGGGCTCCAAGGGGGAATGGCTTGATACTGAGAGAGATTCGGGTTGGATATTGGGAAGGAATTCTTCCCTGTGAGGGTGGGGAGGCCCTGGCACAGGTTGCCCAGAGAAGCTGTGGCTGCCCCATCCCTGGAAGTGTCCAAGGCCAGGCTGGACGGAGCTTGGAGCAACCTGGGATAGCGGAAGGTGTCCCTGCCTCTGGCAGGGGGTGGCACTGGATGGGCTTTAAGGTCCTTGCCAACCCAAACCAGTCTGGGATTCTGGGATTCTGGGATCTCTATGATGTCAGCAACGAGGGAGAACCAGATGGAAGATCAAAGCTCTATTTACGAAGAAGATGGAGAAGAGGGATGGTGACAGTGGGATTTTCTGGAGGTTGGGGTTTGGAGCAACCTGGTCTAGTGAAAGGTGTCCCTGCCCATAATAAGGGGCTGGAACAAGGTAATCTTTAAGGCTCCTTCTAACCCAAACCATTCTGGGATTCTATGGTTCTATGGGTTTATGTTCTATCAGGCTCTCCTGGCAAGCCAGCCTTGTTCTAAAACACCTGGGTGATGCATAAAAGTGGATGTGGATGTCCTGGAAATGAGAGAGACCTTGAAGGACAGAGCAGGAAGTCTGGAAGGAGCTGACTTTCAAGCACAGCCAGCTCAGAAGGCAGTTTGGCCATCCTGTGTGTGCAACGAGACCTTCACAGAGACTCTGGACTCTCCTTAAACACAGGCTTCTCCCTCCCTGGTGCTTTTTGGGATGACCTTGGGTGTGTGTTGGCTGGACACGGACTGTGAAGAGCTGCTTTGCACACTCCAGCCTCCCTTTCTTGTCTTCACAAGTGCTTCTCTCTTATCTGGTAGTATTTTGCAAAACTTCACAAGCTTTCAGTGGCAAGACTTTTGCTAAGAGGCTGTTGATAAATCTGGAGTAGGCAGCAGGAAGGCTTTAGTGACGTATTCTCTTCCTTTCCATTGGAAAAAGCAGCTTATCTGCTTTGGAGAATACAGGTTCTTCCTCCTTATCCACACTGAAATCTTATCTAAACTGGTTCAGGTGGCGGAGCTGAGAGAAGGAAATAATTAAGCAAGAGACAGGTGAAATGCTGACATTATTATTACTTAAATGGCCCAAACCTTTTACCTCGTGTATTTTTTATTATTATTTTACCTTTTTTTTTACTGCTGGTGACACATAACAAGGGAGAAATCGGTTTTCCAGGTTATCTCACCCATCCACACACACGCCACCTCACCCCCCTCCTCCCCACCCAAATATAAATCTCGTTTAACTGGTTCTGTTGGCAAGACAGAGAAATAATTAAGGTGAAGGTGGCTGCAGTGTTGATGTTATTACTGTAATGCAGCAGCCTGTTTAGTTTCTTTGCCAATGAAATGCAACCAGGGGAAGATCAGTTTTAAAGATTACCTCCCAGAGATGCAAATAAAGGAGCGGAAACCATGTAGTCAGGAAGAAATGGTCTCAAACTAGGAAACATTTCAAAGTCGGTGACAGTCTCTTAGGGGCTTTTAAGACCACAATTTACCTTTTGACTGCATTCTATTTTCTCTGAAATCCTTTATTTGCCTCTTATTTATTGACTGGAGAGACAGCACAGAAACGAGAAAGTGATTCTCCAGCCACTGGTCTTAAAAATCCATAGAAGGAAATTGTTCTCGGGAGGGCGGATTTTTGTTGTTGTTGGGCACTTCTTTTTTTCCTCCCTCTTTGTTTTTAGCCCTCTCTGTGAACCAGGGCTTAATTGAATCACTTTGCCATGGAGGGGTCTGGAACTGGAAGGGATCGAGGTCAGTGGAACTGTCTGGGAGCGAGGAGCTGTGATTAGAGAGGTGGGATGGTGATAACGCAGCAGGATGTGGCACATCCCGCTCCGGGCCAGCTCGGGATGAAGGAGCAGGGTCCCTCCATCCACACGATGACAGCAGCTGAAGTGCTTCAGGGGGATTTCTTCTGTTCCTGGGATGGTGCTGTGGGCTGGGAATACAGGCATCTCTGTGCTTGGATTAGCATCCTGGTCTTGGATGAACATCCTGCTCTTGGATTAGCATCCTGCTCTCAATTGAACATCCCCCTCTCAGATTGGTATCCCACTCTAAAATTAACATCCTGCTCTCAGATTAGCATCCTACTCCTGGTTTAGCATCCCAGATTTAGATGAGCATCCAATTAGCATCTGACTCTCAGAGAAGCATCCTGGTCTCAGATTAGCATCCTGCTCTTGGATTATCATCCCAATCTTGGATTAGTATCCCACTCTAAAATTAACATCCTGCTCTCAGATTAGCATCCTGCTTCTGGTTTAGCATCCAGGATTCAGAGTAGCGTTCAACTCTCAGATTAGCATCTTGCTCTTGGATTAGCATCCTGCTCTCACATTAACATCCTGCTCCAGGTTTAGCATCCCGCTCTGGGATCAGCATCCATCTGGACACGGTGGCAGTAGGGGACTGAGGAGCCCCCGTGCCTCTCCTGCTGCCTCCTGCTCATCCTGCAGTGGTTCCCCCACCACACACACACACACACACACACACACACGTGCGTTGCTGACAGGTTCCTGCGGGTCTGCGGGTGTTCTCTGCTGGAATGATACTGAGACGTGCAGGAAAAAAAATAATCCTAAAGAATTCCCGCAGTGCTGGCCTAGTTAGCCCGTTCCCAGCTGCGAGCCTACGCTGCTGCCCAGGCGAGCCCTGGGAGATGGCTCTGCTTGGAGGAAATAACTAGATTAAAAACCAGTGCTTCAGTTTAGGGTCAGAATCAGCGCAGCCCTTTAATTGGAGCCTGGATTTCAGAGATTAAATCCTTTAAGGCCAGCTTTCAGTAGCTGCGTTTAATTACTCCTCACGTCTCCCGGCCCTGTCATTGCAGAAGGGACCACGTCAGGACAGCTCCCACTCCATCACTGAGGTTTCCTGCTCGTTGATACTTTTCTACTTAATTCCTGAGGTTGCACCCAAAAAGATCTGGGCAGGTTGGCAGCAAAGCAACCTGTCTGTCTGTCCTGCAAGGGCTGAGCTGTGCATCTCCTCTTTTCCTTCCACTGAAGTGCTTTGGGTGGTCCCAGGGCTTCAGTTCCTGACAGGCAGCACAAGGATCCACAGCGGGATGGTGTTGGGGTGGGGAGGAAAGGGAGCACCCACTGCTTTGGGTGGTGCCTCTGGAAAAGCTGGAAAAGGGGTACAGATTCGGGGAAAGTCCTGGAGCGAGGATTTCTGTGCACAGGCCCCTCAGGTCAGGTTTCTGTCTCAGCTCCCCAGGCAGGACTTGGAGGTATTTTGCTGTTCAAAGGTGCCTTTGACTGGTGCAGAGGCAGCAAGAACAGCGGGGGAGGAAAATTACAGAGGTTTGAAAAGTTTCTCCTTTGGAAGGAAGGATTCTGCTACAACGGAACTGAAAAACAATTGATTTGGGCAAGACCTCCACTGGAACAAAACCAGTTCATTCAGTCCCACCTGCCTGGACAGCTGCCACACCCTGGGCACGCACGTGCCCCTTTGCCTCCCTGGCCCTGGGTGTCACCTGCGAGGTGCCGCGGTGCCTCTCAGTGGCCCAGAGCCCCAGGCTCTCTCCTCGGGGTCAGAACTGTGTCACAGGAAGGTTTGGGGCGCTCGTGTCCATTAACACAGCGGAAAAAACGAAACAGGAGCCGTTCCCAGCCATCTCCCAGCTTTCTGTGTAGCCCGTGTCCCCATCTCCTCTAAGCCCTTTCTGATTTCCCGCTGTTGCAGACTCCGGGAGGAGCAGCATTCCCGGGATGCGGCTCGAGGCAGCAGGACCCCCCTCCCTGCCAGCCCCCCGGCACCGGGACACCCCGTGTCCCTCCACACCTCCATTGCTGCAGCGACAGCACCCTCTCCTGTCGCAGCTCCGCCTGTCTCCCTGCTCCCTTCCCTGGCACACGCCGGGGCTGAGGCTCCATCGCATCCCAGGGTGAGGCCGTGGGGACAGGGATGCTCCCACGCCTCGTCCCAGCACCGGTGTCACCCCGGGTCCTCCTGACAGCAGCACCCACGGCTGCTGAGGAGGACTGGGGGAATATTAAAGCAAAAAGTAATTTCTAGGAGTGGTCTGTTATAATTACTAATTAGATCTGGTTATAATTATCTCTCTTTGCAATCCCATACCTGCTGCAGAATAGCTCCAGTTCCTCCTAACAATTAACAGAGAAAGTCTTTTACGACACACCGGGTGATTACATCGCAATTGCAGCCTCTGTGGCCAACACTGCCTTATTAAAGAAGGGCTGATATTTACAGCAGAACATTGTGATCAAATCAGACTAAAATTAACTGGAGTAAATTAAGAATAAGAGGGTTTCTTTCATCTGCTTCCCTTTATTTTCTGCCTCTGGGTTGGTTATAATGCTCTGTGTGTTGACTGTGGTATTTGACTGGGCAAAAAGAGACAGAAAGTGGCAGCAACTCATTTCTCTGGTTTGCCTCAGAGTGAAATCTGCACCCGCATCTCCTCACTCATCTCCTCCTGCTCCTATAACCCCCAGCCATGAAAACTTGGGCTTCAATCCTGCCAGAGTTCCAGGAACGTTTGGACAACACCCTCAGGCACAGGGATTGTTGGGGTGTCTGTGCAGGGCCAGGGATTGAATTTGACAATCTTTGTGGGTCTCTGCCAACTCAGGCTATTCCATGAAACTACAGGGCAAGACCCAAACCTGTGGCATTCCAGCCCCCCCAGCCTTAATGAGCTCTGCCTGGGAATCTCTGCCATGCTGAGAGCATCCCAAAGTGCTCATCCCACACTTCCTGCTCAGGGCATGGCTTTGCTCAAAGCAATAGCAGAAATGGGGTGGATTTCCCCCAGTGATCCTAAACCCAACACTCACTCACTTTTAACACGCAGCTTAATGGCTCCAAAACCAAGGCTGGCGCTCAGCATTAGGAACAATCATCCAACAAGGAATTGGGAGATTTTTTTAATAGCAATGGGCCAAACAAAATAATCATCAGGTGGTTTGAGGGTTTTTTCTTTTATTTTTCAGCACAAACGGAATTATTGGTGAGCAGAGTGTGGTTTCTGGGAGGGTTGGCTCTATCCATAGGTCTCCAGAAAATGGATGATCAGAATTTTGCCAGTGGCAGGGTGGGGTGGGTACATGGGCTGTTGCTTTGCTTCTCCTGAGTAGGAGGCTGAACCACCCTAAATAATAGTGTAGCAGAGGCTGGTGGAGGGAAAGAATAACATGTTCTCTGGCCCAAGCCTTTGGATAAAACATCCTTCCAGTTAAAATCCATCAATCTGACAGGATTTGCAAATCATGTCTTATTATGGTTTCACCAACTTCTCCACCTTTACTTGATGGCTTCATCCCTAATCCCCCAGGTCAAAGCCCCACTGGCCATGGGGTCCCTTATTGCATCTTTAGCCACTCCTGATTTTTCCCTTAAAGCAGGAACTCCACCCTCATTCTGGTTTAGTGCTCCCTCGGCAGAGCCTGCAGGCTGACCCTCCATCCAGGCAGCTCCTCTGAACTGGAATTCCCAGTTGGCCCCTAGATGTGCAGTCAGGCCACAAGCAGGGACTGGTGGCACTTCTGCAGAGCTAAGGATGCTGATAATACAGACCCTCCCATCAGCACAGGAGGGACGGGGACACAGGGCACACTTCCCATGGGCTTTGGGGAGATGCAGCAGTTGGGATGAAAAGTTTCTCAGTGAACAGGCCAAGGTGCTCTTTCTCCTCCTTGGTTTCGGAGGAAGACACTCACATAAAGTCACTGATAAGGTTTTAAGCTTTGTCCTCTTCTTTCTTGCATTTCTTCCCTCCAGAGAGGAAGAAAGAAAAGAAATGACTGAGTTAAAATTAGGTGAATAACCTTCATTTTTCAGGTTTTTTTGTCATTGGAAAACTGAAAAATTCCATCTTGTCTGTCCAGAATGAAATGTTGGAGTTTATTGTTCGTTGTATGAAGGTGTGAGGATTTCTGATGAGGTCTTGCCTGCTTTTCTCAGTGCCTGCAGAGCACTGCGGGGACCCCTTCCCTGCTCATGGGGTGACAGGACCATGGGGATGGAGGGGCTGCTGCCAGCAGTGCCCTGCGGGGGCACGAGTGATGCCTTGGTGGGTGCCAGTGTGGAGGGACAGGTACCAAGAGAGGGGTGGGAAGGGCAGACCCACCCTCCGAGGGTGTTTGTGCTGCTCCCAGTCTGCACCCCCCTCATTTCCCTTGTGGGGCTGGTGGTGGGTGTGTTAGAGGATCTTCCTGCTGCAGGGCCTGCCCTGGAGAATCACAGAAGGAAAGTGGGTGTTCTTTATTCACATCACCCCTGAGTATTCACGGGAGCTGTGAACTATCCAGCTACGTCACCCAGACAGGGCTGAGACGGCTGCTTGGAGTCCCACCCCATTCCTCCAGCAGCCTTGTTGCAGTGAAGGGGAAAATTAACAGCGCTTCTTGCTTTGGGGACAATGCCTTCATCCAAATCACTTTTGAAACCTGGCAGGTGTCGGGGGTTTTATTTGCAGAGAGCATGCTGGGTTTGTTGGGAACAGGCAGCCATCTCAAGCCAGGTTTCTAAATCCATTCCATCCCAGGACCCATGGAGGGTCTGCTGGAGGAAAGACCAACCCCTCTCCAGGCCAGGCAGAGCCAAACCCCTGTGTCAGGTGTTCCCCCTGCCCCGTTCCTCATCCTGCCTTTGCATTAGTGCAGCACAGCGAGGGGTGAATTGAACTGGTACAAAATGAGCCCAGGGCAGGAGCAGCAGCATCCTTTTCCGGAATGAGTCATTTTTTCTGAAGTGTTCTTGCTCTCCTGACCTCTCAGTGCTGCTGATCCCTGGTCAGGATCTCCAGCCGCTCTTTGCAGCTCATTGTCAGCTCTAATTGCTCTCTGCTCGGGCCCCAAACATGGACAAGAGCAGAGCGAGGACACAGGAACTGGTGTGTTAAACCCCGGCTTTGCTACAGCACTAGGACACCCCTACAGCCACTCGGACATTCCTTTTGGACTATTGGGAACAGTCATCTCTTTCTCTTCGGGAATGTTGGAGAACAGAATCACCAGAGAAAGGACGAATTACTGCCTCGGGTGGCAAATCCCAGTGTCACCCACAGCCCTAAGGAGCTCATGTGAGACCCCTGAGAGGGGCTGGCAGGACCTGGCACAGCCAGGATGAGCCACAGCCTGGGAAATCATGGAGTGATGCTGGTGGGTGGCACAGGGTGTGGGAGGGACCGGCAGGAGGAAAGCCGGAGGCTCCGAGGATGCTCCTGGTTTTGCACTGTGAGCTGGCACGGTGCTGGTTTCAGCCCTGGAGTGCAGTGACCTGGGCTGAGGTGGCCACTGGCACTTTCTGGGGTCTCTCCAGCAGGTAAAAGTGGCCCCTGTGTCCTCAGCATGGTCCCAGTGGTTGGTGACTTGGGATTGGGACTGTGAGTCCACATTCTCAGAGGACTCATCCAAACTTGCAACGTAGTCCTGCCCATGGCTCCCCCCAGAGTCGTGCTCCCCAAAACCCGGGGCCAGACCACGGCTTCCCATGCAGATCAGGCTTCTCCTCACTTCCATGGCTGCAGGTGGTGTGAATGTGCTGGCAGTACCACAGCCAGGACTCCGGCATGTGCCATGGATGCTCTCCCAGCATGGAATGCCGAGCGACCATGGAGGCAGCCCCATGTTGGTGATTCCAGTGACTAGAGCTGGACAGCCTAAAAAATGCTCCTCAGTGGGTTTATTTTCTCCACAAAGAATCCTCCAAACAAGCTCTGGTGCAACAATGGCTGTTTGCAGACTTTTTATTTGAGCTGGGTTTGTTTGGGAACGCGCTGCTTCGAGGCCCTGGGATGAACACTGAGGTGGGGAGGCTTAGAAACAGCTGCAGTGCCCAAGAGGCATTCCAGAATCAGATGTCAGGTCCCTAAAGCCTTGAGACTGCGTGAAGCAGTGAGGGAATTTCTAGTGAAAATAAAACTGCTTTGCCCCTGTTATTGGTGAAGCATCCCAGGGTCACGTTCTGAAGCTTTGTGGTACTGAGGACGACGTGTTGGTTTTTCTGTGATGAAAAACGCTGCTCCTCCTCGCCTCCAATGGGTTTAGAATCTGGGCTGGAAGAAGAGTGAGAACTGATGTGACAAGCAGGGTACAGCTGCTGTGGATTGGTGACACTCAGTTTGCTGGCAGATGTTCTCCCCCATCCCTTCTGCCCTGCAGAAGCCAAGCAAGGCTCTCTCAAAACCAATCCAAGACCCCTGGGAGCGATCTTGGCAGTGCCATAGGCCCTATTTCTGGGAAGGGGGTGACTTCCCAGGTGCGCAGCTGTACCCTGCGCTCCCTGACCCCTCTCTGGGGTGGGAAGCAGAGCTCCAGGTGGAGGGACCTCCTTGTTTGAGGTTGTTTTGCCCAAACTGCAATGCCCAGTCTGGGACCAGCCCAGGGCTCCTGCTCAGAGGCAATTCAAGAACCTGTGCTGAGTCAATCCACCTTTCCCCCACAGCCCCCTCCTTCCATCTGTCCTTCCAAGGTCCCCCTCCTCTGGTGTCAACACAAGCTTAATGAAAAAGCAGCAGATGTTCCTTTGATTTCAGTTTACTCAAGATTTTAACCTAATGCAAATGACAGTTTGCATCCAGCTGTGACAAGGCAGCCTGGGCGGAGGCCCGACATCCCTGCCTGCAGATTTCCTACCTGTCCCATCGCCGTGATGGCAGTGACTGACTTCCAAAAATCTTCTCCAGGAGGTTGTCTCCTGCAGGTCTTGGGATGTGCCCTGACTCGGGCTGTGCAGCAGGACTCGCAGCAGCTCCTGGTGAGGCACAGGTGGGATCTGCAGGAGAGCACCGAGCATCGCTGTGGCCTGGGTGGAAATATTTCTGTGTGTTTTGGAGGTTTCTCATGAAATGGAGAAATAACTGAGAAGGAGAGCAGTCAAGAGCGAGTGATTCATCTGCCAGATTGAGCTTTGCTCTCCCCCCTAGGATTGCAGAAGCCAACTGCGATTTCCTGGCCTTATCTCCTCTCTGAGTGGGTAAACAACAAACCAGCTCTTCTGGAGTGGCTTGAAGATAGACACAAGCAGAGCTGGTTGGTTTGATTGTTTGTTTGTTTGATGAAAAAGTTGGGACCCCTTCCTCTGCCTTGTATTGTCACCACTCAAATTCCTGTGTGTGGGCACGGCTCCCACATCCCTGTGGCACCGTGGGGTCTGTGACCACCATCCTCCTTCCAGGACGTGCGATGCTGTGCTCACAACGTGCCTTGGAGACTCTCTGTGTGTGGAGAGCACCCACAGCTCACTCCCACCACCTGCCCTCCATTCCTGAAGGACTCTGCACCATTCCCAGCCATCAGGAGTGGATGGGAGCAATGAGCCCAGGGAAAGCACAAATTCATCTCCTGGTCTTCACCATTTTCCACTTCTCCAGGAAAGGCAGGAAGAAGAGACAACCAAGTGCTTGCAGAGCCAAACCAGTCGTTTGCCTCCTTGTGAGAGACTTTTCTGATGGTTTTGGTGGTCTGCAGACCAAAAAAAGGAATGGCACTCCATTCCATACATCCGTTCATGGAGACCCCTGCCTCCCTCCTGCCAGAGTCCTGCAAACCCATAATGGCATGAGATTGGCACAAAGGGAAGGAAAATCTTCATTCACTGGAAAAAACATCCTGCATTTCCCCCTGGAGCAAAGCAGGGGAGGAGGAAGCGTGGTCGGCGTGCAGCCCATCAGAAATCTCAGCCTGATTAGGAACAGCGATCCCCTGACACGGAGCAGCAATTTACAGGCACCATTAGCCCACGCCAGAGAGAGAGAGGTGCCGAGAATGTCCTATTTTCCGCACCTCCGGAATGCCACACGACTCATGAAGGATAAAAATAATTAGCTGGAGTGTCTCAGGGATGATTGACAAGTACCCAGGGGCTGGGAGTTCCCCCGATGTCTCCAGCACTTGGAAAGGGAAGGGGAGAACTTTTCCGAGCTCCGGCTCTGGGCAGCGGATGCTGCCGGCTCCGTGGGAATGGGATGGGCTGAGGGGAACTCTGCACATCACTCCAGCCTTCACACAGGGCTCTGCTGCATCTGCAGGGCTGTCCTGGGATGCTGCCCCCGGGGTTGGTCACACAGGAATCAGCCAGGCTTTGGCTCTCCCCTCCTGCAGCAGGTAGGACTTGGATCCCACCGTCTTTTCCCTCCTTCATCGACCTCTGAGTGGCCTCTCTGCTTTTGATCTTCGTGTCATCTTCTAATTATCAGGCTTGTTAAATGGCACTGTTGGACTGCCCTGAATAATGGAGGGGTTCAGGGACAGGGCTGGGAACTGGCTACCCGGGGCTACAGGGATGAGTGAGGAGCTCAGGAAGGAGCTTTGCATCACTCCCCTGCCCATGTGCCCAGACAGGACCTCATCCTTTCCAGCCAGTTTCCCACAGGCCACTACTTGGATCCCTCTTCTCCCAGATTTTTGCCTCGTCTTCCACTGTCTATACTATTTATACCGTCACCTCCGGGCCAGCATGTCCTGACTCTCTGCTCAGGCACAGCTCATCCCAAAATAAGAGCTCACAAAGTGACGGAGCCAGTGCTCCAGAGCTGGGTGACTGGTTTGCCATTGCTGATAAGCTCACGGGGACTTATTTGTTGTGTGAGTCAAAGCTGGGAGAGCATTCCAGCTGGGACAGGGCAGCAGAGGGTTTTATGTCGCTGAAAGCATCCACACATTTCGCGTGAGACTTTCCAAAATAGAAGGTTAGGTGTGGGAAAACCCAAAACCTGTGTTTTGACATCTTCCAAACATCTCCTTTTGTGCTACCTCAGCACTTGCTGTTTAACAAAACTGACTTAAATTCCTAAGAAGGATTTTCTATCCATGCCCTTCCCATCCAGCACAGCTTCTCTCCTGCCTTCTCCCCTGGGCCGTGACACAGCAATCACAGCAGAGCCCTGTCCTGCCCCTCAGACAAACTAACTTTGGGCTTTCTCATCTCTCTTCCCTTTTCCCGTTCGGCAGCCGGGACCTGAGTGATTAAAACCTCGGGAGGCAGGAGGGGGACAATGACGGATGCTCTTGGTAATGCCAGTGGCATCTCTATCTGTGCTCCCTGCCGGGGAAATCCATCTTCGGGAGCAACTGCAGTGGAACGGGGGCTGCCGGCAGCCCTGGGCACGTGTCCGGCCCTGGGCACGTGTCCGGCCCTGAGCGTTGGCCAACAGGACAAGCCAAGAATTTTAAGTGGCCTCTCCATGGCGGTGGGAGCAGACCCCCCTCTCCTTGTGACAGTGCTGTGATGGGATAGCGCATGTCCCATCCCACGGGAGCAGCGTGCACCGGGAATGTCCGGTTGCCAGCAACCAGGAATGCATCCCAACCCCTGGGCTGCCTCTGCCACCAGGAAAAATAACTGTGGCCAACGATGGCCAGGCAGCAGCTCCAACTGTTTGTGCTGACTGTGGCTGTATTGGGAAGGGATCCAAAACAGCCTGGAGCCACGGGGCTGGAGCATCCCACAGGCTTCACCTTGATGCTCCAGACCAGGTGTCCAGTGCTCATGCTTATTTATCTATTACCATTTATGGCTTTATTATATATTTTTATTAATGCCTTTGGGATCTGTTTGTGGGTCAAACTGAGCAAGAGCTCCTCACGCACTTGGATAGTGGGAATAATGGGAAAAGGTCTGGTAGAACCCCTCAAAATGGGCTTCCCCGAGGAATGGAAAGCTGATAGTCCATTAACAACACCAGCATCACCTCCCAGCTTGTTCTTTGTCCTCGGAGGCTCCTCTGCTGTGGCTGAGCAGGGTCATTTCTTCCTCAACCTGTGATAGAGCCAAGCACACCTGGTGAGCAGGAACCTGGTGTGTGGGAGCTGGGATTGGTGAGCAGGAACCAGGAGCTGGGATGTCATTAGTGCTGTGCTGGCCCCGTCACTTTGTGCAGGGTATAAACAGCCATGTCTCGGTCTAAGGAAGGGAATGGCCTTAGGGGAGTTGCTGCTTTTCAGCCCATAACATTTCAGAGGTGTTAGGTGGAGAACAATAGTGAGAACTGCCAGAAAAAAGTTAAAAAATCAAGCAAAAAAGTCAGAAGGAAACATAACAATTTCTGCTGCCGAAGCTCCTGGGAGCCATCACTCAGACACTGCTCTCACTCCCCTGCTCTTTCCTCGCCTCATTTCCCAGGTCAGGCTGAACCTGCTTGGACTCACCATCACCCTCCAGGAGGAATGAGACCAAAACATTCCCCCTCTTGTCGTGTTGTTGCCTTTTTTCCTATTGATTCCTTAATTAAAAAAGAATAAAATTCCACCAAAGCAGACATTTCTCTGAAACACTCCATCAGTCAAAATTAAAAAAAAGAAGAGGAAACAAAATCAATATCCTATTAAAAAAAAAACAACACATTTGGGAGCAGATTTTGGAGCAGCCCCAGGTAGTACATTTACTCCCTTCTCTAATGAGTTCTGTTAGCTCTGTCTTCCCGTGCTCTCCAGTTCCTCTTCTCCTCACTGTCGTCATTTCTGCCGAACTTTTCCCACAGATCCCACCATTTCTGGTAGGGTTTCCTCCACTTCTAGAGGGTGAAGCCCAGGGAACCTGCCTGTTGCCCTGCCTGTTGCCCTGCAGGGTCCTGTGCACAGGCACCGTGTCCCTAAGGATGGGTGACACCTCTATCTTTGTGCTCCTCTCAGACAAAATCCCTTGGGAAATCACAGAGGCACAGCAAACCCAAAGCCAGTATGCTCAGGCTCCTTGTGTCATGGCTCTAAGCAGGATTCCTGCTATTCCAACACCATTTTCCTACTACTATGCAATTTGCAGGCTCTCTGGGAATGCTGTATTAATGGCTCTGGCTCCATGGGAATGCCTTCACAGAGGGACTTGACTGTGAACAGCCACCCCAGGGGATTCCCTCTGAGAAGAGGTTTAAAGATTTGGATAATTTATATTAAAACGGGGATGTGCTAATGGTTTGTGCAAGGATGAATGATCCCAGGAAAGGCTGAGGGACTGGAGGGCAGACAAGGGCACTTAAGGTGTCTGTGAGGCTGAACCTTTCCCATATGGAGCTGTGCCACTGCCTGATAAGGGATTCAGTCCAAACCCACGCCCAGACGTGTGTCAGTGCTGGAACATTGGGATTGATCGTGCTCCGTCCTGGATGGGCTGGGTTTGGACTCCTTCGAAACATGTGGCCCAGCCACGTCAGAGATAAGGAATTGCACAGCATTGATCAAACTCATCTGATGGATGCTGGATTCATCCCTGGGGATTTGCTGAGCCCTCACTGCTGAAGGTCTGCAGAGCCTGTGACCTCTGCAGCTGAGGGACACATCCCTGACATCCAGCAGTGCCCGTGGGATCTGCCACAACATCATCAGTGGCTCAGGTCTTGGATCTTTACATGCTGTGCATGGCACTTAAAATAGAGCTGGGTTGTTCCGTGTTTTCCAGAGCTGGATGTCCGGCTGCAGTTACACTTTTCCATGAGGAGTCAGTCAGTGTGGCATGCCCAGGATTCCTGTGTCCTACACCTGGGAGCAGGGTTAGGACCTACTCCAGCATGGCAGTGGGAGGATCTGGGCTGTGGAAGGCTGTGCAGGAGGCTCAGGGCAGTTGTGTGGGACAAGGAGTGTTTTTATCTGGCTGGATAAAATCCGGATGCCACAGGAGGGCTGAGTCCAGCTATTTGCACAGGAGAAAGGAGGGAAGCAAGGCACTGACAGATCTGGGCCATGGCATGGGATTAGTCTCTTTCTAAGGCCTTCATTTATTGTTTCTGATGGTGTCTTACCCCCAGGAGGGTTCAGCTGGTACCCAGATCAAAGCTCCCAGCTCCCGGTCCACCCCTTCCCGCCTCGTCCGTCTCGGTGCCACCACGAGGCAAGAGCAAAGCACCGAATTTCCATGTCCCTGTGGGGCTCCCTGGTGTGAGCTGCCCTCAATTCCTCTGCAGCAGCAATGCCAGGGATCTGCGTGGGAATGTCTCCTGATGGAGGCTGGAAAGAGCATTACTCAACACAATGCACAGGCAGTTCCTGCCAAGGAAGGAGGGATCCAAGGACTTCCAGTTAGTGACCTGCAAATGGGAGTATTCATAGAATCCAACAATGGTTTGAGTTGGAAGGGACCTTAAAGCTCATCTTGTTCCACCCCTCTGCCATGGGCAGGGACACCTTCCACTATCCCCGGTCGCTCCCAGCCCCGTCCAACCTGGCCTTGGACACTTCCAGGGATGGGGCAGCCACAGCTTCTCTGGGCAACCTGTGCCAGGGCCTCCCCACCCTCACAGGGAAGGATGTGTTCCTGGGTTTCTTCTGTCCTTGGCTGTCCAGGTTGGACAGGGCTTGGAGCAACCTGGGACAGTGGAAGGTGTCCCTGCCCATGGCAGGGGGGTGGAACAAGATGAGCTTTAAGGTCCCTTCCAACCCAAACCAATTCTGGGATTCTACAAACTAAAAGGCATCCTTCTTCCATGACATGACAGCGATTCTTCAAATCCTAGGCACAGCAAGTGTCAGGGGGATTTTTCCCAGTCTGGTCTTTTATCACCCTTTCCTGTTCCCAGTTTCCTCAGTGACACATCCAGGAGCCAGCTCCAGATTTTCTCCAGCCCTGGGCTGCAGCTGGAAAGAGCAGCAACAGCCACAGCTTTGGGGCAGGAACGTGGTTTCAGGGGGAGCACATGACAAAGCTGTGGCCTTTAAAGGGAAAGCGGGAGAAAAGAGAAAAATCAGCCTTTCACATTAAAAAAAAAAATAAATACAATCAATCCCTCCAGACCCAAAGGAAGGTGGAATCCTTCCACTCTTCCAAGTTCAGTGTGGGCATGACAGGGCTCCCCTGTGATGTCTCTGTCATTGGAGTCCAGCACAGCTGGATGAGACCAGGTACCAGCACATCCCAGCTGGGCCAGGCTGGGAAATGCCACCAGAGAGGGGGTGGCAGAGCTGCTGGCACTGAGCAGATGCATCAGCACCGGGGCCACGAGAGTGAAAACGAGCTCCTGAGCTGGAAACTCATGCACTGTTCTGTCCTCTTGTCCCTGAACACCGGCAGGAGCCCGGGATCGAGGCTGGAGATGCAGCAGGGCTTGAAATACAAACCTCCCCTCGCCATCCTCAGCCTGCAGGGAGCTGGGAAGGGCTGTGCCCATTCCTGGGATCTCCCACCCATCTGCCCTGGACGTAGGCTGAGACAGGGAGTTTTCCTGGTGCCGAACGGTGGGAAGTGATGCCCTCCTTGCTCTCGTACCCGGGGAGAGGATGAATCCTTCCCTTTCCAGCTCCTTACCTTACACCTGGGTTGGTGTGCCAGGCTCCCAGCAAGGCCCATCCCAAGGGAAATGCAGGATTCAGCTGTGCTGGGGCTCCTGGGCCCATAAGGTGCTGTTAGGATAGCACATACCACGGCTAATTAACAGAAGAGGTGCTGGCTAATGAGCTCAAGGCATGTGCAACCTAAAGATGGATCCACATAATCAAGCCCCAAATGTTAACGACCAAGTCCCAGTCTCCCATGTCATCCTGCTGTGCTCTGCATCTCTGAATTTCCATGGTACCTCCTGGTAGGAGACAGGCAGGATTTCTCCCATCCCATCCTGCCAGAGAGGGGATCTAAGAGCAGCTCCCACCAGAAGGAGGAGGCCAGCTCAGGGGGTTTGCTCCTTTTTTCCTTTTTTCCCTATATTTTAATGAACAGTAATAATTCCCCTCCTTTTTTTCTTTTTTTTTTTTTTTTTTCTTTTTTTGAAAACATCTGACGTGTGGGAGAAGTAATGAATTCGGAGCTTCGCCCGCGCTCTCTGATCTGTCAGTCTGCACCCAGGAGCCGCACACAGGGGGAGGAGGAGCAGGGGTGCTGGCCTACATTGGGGAGATAATGATGTTCCTGCTGATCCCCCTTCCAGGAAGAAGGCTCAGGCATGTCCTGCAGCTGAGGGGAGCCAGGATAAGCCACAGCCTTTTCCTTTAGCTTTGTATTTCTCTTTGTGGGAGGGTGTCTGTAGCTACAGGAAGGAGATGTGCTTGGAGTGTCTCTGCAGTCTCATGGGCTCTTCCCTGCATCCCATGGGCTCAGGGACTGGATCCGCCTGCCTGCTGCCTCCAAGGGAGATTAACCCAGGGCTGTGCTCTTTAGTTTCAGCATCAGCCCCAAAAACGTCTCTTATCATCACCCAGTGTAGGATTAGTGATGGTGCTGCAGCCTGTGTGGAGTCACAGAATCCTGCAATCATTCTGGATGGAAAAGATCTCCAAGATCACCGAGTCTAGCCTGTGACCAATCTCCACCTTGTCACCCAGCCCAGAGCACTGAGTGCCATATCCAGTTATTCCTTGGACACCTCCAGGGGTGAGGAGCCCACCACTCCCTGGGCAGCCCCTTCCAATGCCTGACAACCCTTTCCAGGCAGAAATTCCTCCTGATGTCCAACCTGAACCTCCTCCGGCACAGCTTGAGGCCATTTCCTCTTGTCCTGTCCTTTGTTCCCTGGGAGCAGGGCCTGACCCCCACCCTGGTTCCAACCTCCTGTTAGGGAGTTGCTCCCCTGAGTCTTCTTTTCTCCTGGAAGGGAGGCCTGTGTGGGGTACCCAAACTGCAGCCCCCTGCCCTCCCTCCAAAGTGAGTGGGGGTCTTGCTGTGCTCCCAGCATGGGACTGGCACAGATCTCAGAGCAGGGCAGCTGGGCAGAGCAGGGGGCTTGCACAGGAGCAGAGACGGAGGGCTAATCCAGCTGGGAAAGCCTGGGATTCAGACCACCTGCTCTATCCGTGCCTCAGTTTCCCCTGTGCCCAGAGCAGCTGTGGCTGCCCCATCCCTGGAAGTGACCAAGGCCAGGTTGGACAGGGCTTGGAGCACCCTGGGATAGTGGAAGGTGTCCCTGTCCACGGCAGGAGGTGGAACGGGATGAGTTTTAAGGTCCTTTCCAGCCCAACCCATTCCCCAATTCCATGATCTATTCTCAGTTCCCTGTGCTGGGGTGTGCGACAGGGGATCTTATCACTGAATTTGATTAGGACAGTGATAACAAGGCCAGGTGGGCAGATCATTTCTCCTCCACTCCTATCCCATCCCTCCCAGCACACCTGGGAAGCTTTACCCTGACTTTCCTCCATGCTGGCAGGCGGAATTGGAACCATTACTCATGATTGTCCTGGATCACACATCCACTTCTCTCCATCGTGGGCAATACTCTTCAGCTTGAGGGCAGCCAGGGCAGACACAGCAAAACAAAACAGCTCCCTCCAAAGGGTCCCAGCCCTGAGTTAGGGCTTGGCAGTAGCTGCTGACATGATCCATCCAAAAACACTGACTCGATGGGGAGAATTGAAGGAGGGCCTGGCAAATGCAATATATTCATTTTTGCCCCTTCAGCTGGGAGAGGAAATCTGAAGCTTTTTACTCTTTCCAGAGAGAACATTGCAAGTAAACAATCCATACCTGGCCAGCTACCTGCCTGCACAGCATCTGGCTCTTTATTAAAGTGTGGAAAGGGGCTGCCAAAACTACCTTCTCCTTGTATAAAAGGCTTTTCAGTAGAATGCAAATACTCACTTATCCCATGTTAGATCTGCTTGTGTGTTCTCCAAAAATGGATCCTGCCCAGAGCCAGGACTCACAAAGGATTTCAGAACTTTGAAATTTGGTTTAATTCCAATCCATTGTGAAAACTGAATATTTAAAACTCTCTCTAGCCAAGAATCTGGGAGCAAATCCCTCCTCAGCATGAAAAAGCAAAGAGCATTCCAGTGATATTCCTCGATATGACCTGGACAGGGCTTTGATGGGGGAAGATCAGCCAGGGCAGTGAGTGGGAAAGGGGAACTGAGCTTTGCTGCAGAGAGGTGAAACCATTTCTGGGAATCATTTCCGAGTTCTAGGAATCTGCATTCTCCAGCAAGGCACTGTTCCATTGGAGAAATCCATCCTGCTGACCCTAGAAATCTGGAACACGTGAGACTTTCAGTGGCTGGATGAAAACAGAGATAAATCATTAAGAGGAGAAAACAGGGGAAAAAAGAGTGGGGATTTTAGGAAATATTAGTGGTTTGTTTCCCATGAACTCCTTAATGTGAGGAGGGTCCATGAATCATGCTGAGCTGCAGAGACAGGAGGGAAACAGGGATACAGGTGTCTGTTTGGGATGGAGAGGAGGCAGCATTCCCGGCAGCCCCCCGGGCCCCTCCCGCTCACACACACACTGAAGTGCCACAAGACAAATAGGACCGGGAAAGAGATGCACTATTTAAACTTTCATCACTGTTTTTCTCCCTGGCTCCCCTTGTTTCTTTTGATTTATTTTTTAGCGTGTTTTCCCCAGGCTGTGCTGTTCGCCTGCATCTCTTTCCTCTCCTTCTTCTCTCGGCAGCTCCGGCGCCGTTCCGGGGCACCAGCAGCTGCCTGGCATTTTTCAGGCTGTCCAGGCTCAGCTCCCGTGGGTCAGTGGGAGGAATGAGGCAGCAGAGCAGCATCAGGCTGGGGAAGATGTGGCCAGGACACGGCAGGGACAGCGGGGGACCTGTAGACATGACATCCTCCTTTTCCTATCCATCCCGGACCGAGCAAGAACTCTGGGACACATCTGTAGGGCGTGGACCAAGAATTCCATCCCACTGCCACCCTTCCCAGGGCAGGTGGCTCTGCCAGGGCTTGGCATGAGATTGGTGCAGGAAAGGTGCCAGTCATGCAGGCATCCTCCAAAGCACCAGCCTTCCATCCCATGCCAATCTCAGCAGGGCCTCAGGCTGGCAGCACATGGATGGGGCTGGATGCTTGGAAGCAATGCTAGAGCTCGTCCCAGAGCCAGTGTGGCCTCTGTAAATTGACCATGGATAACGTGGACTGGATTGTTTTCAGCCCATCTTATGTAGGGAAGGATGCAGACAGCTCCGGGGATTGTTTTCCTTGCAGAATCATTGAATCCCAGAATGGTTTGGGTTGGAAGGGATCTCAAAGACCATCGCATTCCACCCCCTGGCACGGGCAGGGACACTTCCACTATCCCAGCGGGCTCCAAGCCCCCTCCAACCTGGCCTTGGACACTTCCAGGGATGGGGCAGCCACAGCGTCTCTGGGTAACCTGTGCCAGGGCCTCCCCACCCTCACAGGGAAGAATTTCCTCCCGGTATCCCATCCAGCCCTGCCCTCTGGCAGTGGGAAGCCATTCCCCTTGTCCTGTCCCTCCATCCCTTGTCCCCAGTCCCTCTCCAGCTCTCCTGGGGCCCCTTTAGGCACTGCAAGGGGCTCTGAGCTCTCCCTAGAGCCTTCTCTTCTCCAGGTGAACCCCCCCAGCTCTCCCAACCTGGCTGCAGAGCAGAGGGGCTCCAGCCCTCGGCGCATCTCCATGGCCTCCTCTGGACTCTCTCCAGCAGTTCCAGGTCCTTCCTGTGCTGTGCCCAGGGCTGGACACAGCTCTGCAGGTGGGGTCTCACAAGGGCAGAGCAGAAGGGCAGAATCCCCTCCCGCATCCTGCTGCCCACACTCTGGGGATGAACCCAGGATACAAAGACAAGGGTAAGGAGAGTTGAGCCCCATCCTGCTGAGCAGCTGCCGGCAGGAATGGACTCCAAATTTAAGATGTAGGATGCAAAGGAAAATCTGATCAGTCATACCTGACAAGGGGAATGTTACACATAGGAGTCAGGAAGGCCTGAGCCCAGTGCTGACCCCATTTAAACTCAGACCACTCACTCTGTATTGTTCCTTTTTCCTTACCTGCCAAAGCAAAAGGATTGAAATCCCTGTTGCATTGGAAGGGGGTGAGGTAGAATGGATGCACACCGAGACAGTGAGGGGGAGGATGCAATCAGCATCCAGGGTTAGGTTTCCTCCAGAGCTCAGGCCACTGAGCCCCACAGTCCTGCTCCAAGTCCCCAGTTGGTGCTGCCCTGAGAAGCCCAGCCCCTGGCAATGCTCAGAGAGCAAAATCTCTGCCTTTCAAGTGTTGGACAAAAGCTAAGAGCCTGTTTATATCCTTCCTAGCTCTGAAGAACTGCTGGAAATCTGAATCCTAAATGTGTAAAGGTCTGATAAATGGAAAGCTAAACACTTCTGGAGCTGTAAGCTGCTCTGCAGTGGTTTAGGCCCTCACAATTTGCAGCCTTCAGGGTTGATAATACAGCGAGACCCTGAGCAGTCTGCTGGAAAACGCTGCCAGAAACACAATCCCTGTAAGGGGATTCTCTTATCCAGTGTAGCAAGCTCCATCCCAAAAGCAGTTTTGTGTTCTAGCCCCTTTTCCTCCCCTTGGAAAGCCTTCCTAGATACTTGATGAAACAAGTATATTTCTCTCCCAGTGTCCAAATTTTCCTGCTTTTTCCTTTGTTTTCTCTTAACCTTCCCCTAGTTCTTACACTGCAACTCATCACAATGAAGCCTCCCAGCCTTCATTTGCCAATTAAACAAGCCAACCTCTGCCAGTCTCGCCTGGTAGGAGAGCTGCTCTTTTCCTTTGATCAGCTCCACAGAGCTCTCCATCCCTGAGTGTGGCCAAAACCCCCCAGGACCAAAAAAACATCCTGCAGAGCAGCACCACTAAACCTCCAAAACACCCCCAAGGCTGGAGGGGAGAGCAGACAGGAGGCAGCTCCCTGTAGTTATCAAGCAGAGAAGAGAATGTTCCGACCCCAAATGATGCACAGAAGTGATATTACAGCTAATTAACTCTTCGTTTTGCTGAGTATCATTAGCAAAGAGCTTACTCCCAAAGTCATACCCCCCAAAGTCTTGATACATTGACCATCTTTTGGACCAGGACAGGACAGGATAATAGATACAGAGAATATCTGGGGTTGGAAGGGACCTTTAAAGGCCATCTAGTCCAAAGTCCCATCCACTAGATCAGAGGATCAGGATCTTCCAGGGAAAGGAAGGAGCCCAGAGGCTGCAGGTTGAATCCTGTGTCTTTCACAAGTACAGTGCCAGCCAGCAAACCCAGACTCCAATTGCCCCAGCGTGAGGCAGAGATGGGATTTGCAAAGGAAAACCCCATCTGCAGGGTTTGTATTCCAAAACCTTCCCAGGGGCACGCGGCCTGTGCGGGTCAGGGCAGTGCTGGACACGGTCAGGCCCAGCCACTGTTCCGTGATGCCTCATAAGCCTGCCTTGTCTACAAGAGCTGAACATGCCTCCCTGACAAGCTGCAGAGCGGTGCCTGAATGCACAAACGCTTCACCACGCTGGAGCAGAGCTCCCAGATCCATCCTCACTGCACAAGGGCTCTGCTGAGGCAGCTGAATCCCTCTGGACTGGCTCCCTGGGGCTTCCCCTGCTTCCCTGACTGCAGACACAAAGTGCAGGAGCAAAGGTACCCCTGTTCAGCTCAGCGTTTTCATCTCCACGGGGCCTCGTGTTCTCACGGAGTGATCATTGGGAGGCAGCTGTCCCACTGTGGAGGGCTGGGGATGCTTTTGATTTGTCATAGAATCCCAGAATGGGAAAAGACCTTAAAGCCCATCCAGTCCCACCCCTGCCATGGGCAGGGACACCTTCCACTATCCCAGGTTGCTCCAAGCCCCGCCCAACCTGGCCTTGGACACTTCCAGGGATGGGGCAGCCACAGCTGCTCTGGGCAACCTCTGCCAGGGCCTCCCCACTCTCACAGGGAACAATTTCTTCCCAATATCCAGCTATCCCTGCCCTCTGGCAGTGGGAAGCCATTCCCCCTTGTCCTGTCCCGCCATCCTTTGTCCCAAGTCCCTCTCCAGCTCTCCTGGAGCCCCTTTAGGCTCTGGAAGGGGCTCTGAGCTCTCCCTGGAGCCTTCTCTTCTCCAGGCTGGATACCCCAAAATGATTTACACTTGGTCTCTCAGCTTCAGGGCCAGGAAACATCTTCCAATGGTTTGTGACACATTGGGATCACCAAGAGCATCTTCTGGTCACTGTTATTTGTGTAACCCCCACGTGAGCTGGGCCCAGACCCCGAGTGGGGGACCCCATGGGGAAGGGGAGCCATGAAGACAAGTGAGGCACCAGCAAGGCCTTACCCAAGGGATCTCATTCCTCAGGGGACGCTCATGCTGAGTCAAACACCAGCTGAATACTCCTCGCAGGTATTTGGCTCAGGGCAATCCTCAGGGAACGCTCAGCATCTGCCTCTCCAGCCCTTCCGCACCAGCATCTGTTGGGGTTGAATGACTTGACACTGGAGGAGAGGCTGGTCCCAGGAAGAGGAGGTTGACCACACAAACCCAGCAGCAAGGAGGTACCAGCCACAACTGAACAGAAAAACAGCCTTTATTAGGGAAGATGTACTGATGGCTGCAGGGCTTTTTGCTTCCTCCAATTCCAGGACCTGGCTGCTGCAGGATCCTGTTTTCTCAGTAAATATTGCTAATAATTGAGGCTGTGTTTGCTTGCCACACTGCTGTCCAGCTGCCGGGAGCACTCAGACACATCCATGTCATTCCCGACTCAAAGCCAGTGTTAGCCTGGGGTCTCAGTCCAGCGCTGAAGGGTTCTGTGGGGGCTCACTAATTAATCATAGGGAAGGTGCGTGGGGTGGGATGATGTGCAGGAGAGCCTCTAACAACGCATTTTAAAAGTTGACGAATGCACAGCCCAAGAGCTCCATCATTTAGTTGTGCTTCCTTATGCTGATGTGCTGCAAAATGCACTTTTCCAAAGGGCAAGGAGCAGAGACCCCAAGCTGCCCCCAGTCATCCAGGCAGCCCACAGCTATGGAGAATGGCTTGAAGCCTGTCCAAGGCTGGTTTAAAAATATTCGGCAGCCCCTGTATTTTGACAGAAAATGAGGGTTTTGGCAGGGAGAGGTTTGTCAGCACTTCTTTGGAAAGTTTTGTCTGCAGTGAAGAGAGGGCAGTTCTCCAGCTGAGGTCCTGAGGGCACAGTGAGGAGCAGGAGACCTCCTGCCAGGGTGATTCACTCCCACCCCAGAAGGTCTCACTCCCATGTCCATTTGGGGATAATTTATGGGGACACCCACCCCATAAAAAGCTGCATAAACTCATGGGATCATTCAGGTTGGAAAAGCCCTCTGAGACCATCGAGTCCAACCATTCCCCCAGCACTGCCAGCATGCTCACCACTAACCACGGCCCCAGGTGCCACATGCACAGGGCTTCTGAACACCTCCAGGGATGGGGACTCCACCACTGCCCTGGGCAGCCTGTGCCAGTGCCTGACCACCCTATCAGTGAACAACTTTTCCCTATTATCCCAACTACACCTCTCCTAGTGCACCTTGAGACCCTTTCCATCCAACTCTCTTGTGGGCTTGAGCCATCCTGGACCCTTTCTCCTTCATTTGAAGCTTTCCAGGCGTGTGTGGGTTAACTCCATTTGCTTTGCTGTCAGGAATAACCCCCCCTGCAACCACAAGCACCTCTTCCTATTTATATCCCTGGCTTAATCAGGAAGGCTAGTGCTTCCATAGCTACGTGATTAAAAATTAGGAGACCAGATTCTGTAGTGGTGCCTCATAATAACAACCAATCCTGGGAGCACAGTGGATGAATAATGGATCATGGCTCTACGCTACCGGCTTCTTCCTTTCCCTCCTTTCTTCTTCTCCCCTTTTTATCTTTCATTCTCCTCTTCCTCCTCCTCGTCCTCCTCTGCCAGGCTGGAGTTGGAGTGGGGAAGGAATACATCCGTCCTTCATTTTGCAGAAGTTAGAGAGACATCACTGATTCCTCTTCATCAGACCCTCCTCCCCAGCCAAATTCCCTGTTAGGGAGCCTGGAGACTTCAATACTTCACATGGAGAACCAGGTGATGAAAACCACTGATTGGGAACACATAACCAGGACCCATCCTCTCCTCATTGCCATAAGCAGCTCCTCAAGGCTGCCTGATGATCCCATAAGGAGAAACAGGAGCAAAACTGTAAAAAACAAGGATTTTTGGCACAGGTTCCATGTCTGTCTGCATTATGTTGTCCCCTGTCCCATGACATCCCCTAATGGGCAGCTAAGGGACACGCTGGACTGCTTTGCAGGGATGCTGCTGCTGCAGGAATACTAGGGAAAAAAAAGTCAGGAATATCAAACTTCTCACCACAAAAGTTCCTTTATTAAATTCCAAGATGGTCTTCAGAGAAAGACTTGTGGGTTGGTTTTTTTCCCTGCTCCACAAGATGAATTTTCAATATTTTTCACAGAGGTCAAATTCAATTAATGGCTTCAGTGAGAGGAAAAAAACTATTGAAAAATGCCAGATTTGGTTTTAAACAGTATAAACTCATCCAATGAAACAAAGTAAATAATTTTTTTAAATTAAAATTCATACCTTCTTAATAGTTAAATAACATCAGAATGAAGCAGAATTGTTCACATTTTCACATTTCAGTGACAAACGTTCCAACAAACCCAAACCACAGATTTTCACTCTTTTTTTTTTTCCACTCTTTTAGCCTAGGGGGGAAAAAAAAAAAAAGTACATTTTGGATCCGTGTAGAAAAGCTTTTTTTTTTCCCCCGGTCCTTGGGTTCCACCCACTGAGCTGAAAAATCCCATTACTGCCAGCGTTTGGCAGCGCCGTGTGCGCGGCGGTGTGTGCCCGCAGCACAGCTGCAAATCCCAGGCCGGGGCAGGCAGCCTCCTCGGGATCCTCAGGGAACATAATCCCTTCCCAGCTCCCCAGCCCGGCGCCGGAGGAGCCAGCGAGGAGATTTTAAACATTCCTCAGCCGACTGCAACGTGGGGGCAGCTCCGGAGCTGAGACAGGCTTGGGGATTTCAGGGGCTTTGGCTGACTTTGGCACTGAGGGGGAGCTTTTGGAACAAAACCAGCTCCACTTTGGTGGAAAATTGGTGGATTTCTCCCAGCTGCATGCCCTCCGCAGGATGCTGAAGGGTAGGAGGGTTTTGCCACCCGCTTCTGAGCAGCAATTTCTTCCCATGTCCTTCGCTCACGTGAGCTCTTCTGCTTGGGCAAGAGGGGCTGCACTGGGGATGTCGTCCACTGTGTCCTTCACATTCCTGCTGGGCTTCCCAGTCCCACCTGCGCCCCAGGAGCCCCCAAACAGGCCCATGAGATGGGTGGGCAACACCTCTGTCTGCAGCAAGAGCAGCATTTGGTTTCCCAAAAGCCGTGGTTGGGAAGAGCTAAGTACCTTTGGGTAGTGGGTCAGGCTGGAAGGGCTCTTGATGAGGGGGGATGCCAGCAGCATTCAGCAACAAGTGGGCCAGGAAGTTTCCTGCTGTTTCCCTGGAATAATGTGTTGTATCCATGGGGTTGGGGATGCTGTTACAGAGCCAGGGAGAGGGAGAGTCGAACTCGGGTGTCTCAGAGAGCAGAAATAAAAGTGCATTTGTCTTATTAAGTCAAAGTTTTTCTCTCTTGATGAAACATCCACTGATGGTCAGTGAGACCAACCTTCTCCTGCTTCACCTCTGCAGAGCACAGCCTGGAACAGGCTGGGGTCCCCATCCCTGGAGGGCTTTAAAAGCCATGTGGATGTGACACTTGGAGACATGGTTTAGTGGTGGCCTTGGCAGTGCTGGATTAATGGTTGGACTTGATCTTAAAGGTCTTTTCCAACCTAGAGAACTCTGATTCCATGAGGAGCTGGACAGAGCTCTCCATCTCCAGAGCAGGTCCTGGCTGGAGCAGAGCCATCAGGGCAGCAGAGATGAAAGCTCTTCCCTGCAGGATTAAAGAGCAACCCCTCTTTCCAGCTGGATTTCCCATCTCTCACCATTCCGGGGTGCCAGGCTTCAAGAGCTAGTCCCAAAAAACAAGCCCATGCTCAGGTGCCCCTCATCTGCTTCCCTGTTTCCACCCATCCCTGTCTCTGGCATGAAGTGCTTCCCAGCCCAGTGGAGATGCCCAGGGCTGTGATACCAGCACAGCCACGGCCTGGAGCTGCAGCCTCTCACGGGCTGCCAGGCACTTGAAGAGGAAGGCTGACATCTTAAATGTCTCCTTTCCCTCCTGCTGGATCTGCATTCCCAGAGGGAGACCCTGAGCAGCCTCCCTGTGGCAGGAAGTGTCCACAACCTGCTGTGAGGGAGCGACAGGGACACCAAAGCAGAGCAGGGAGTGCCCAGGACTTCCCCCATCCCTCTGGGATCCCTCTGGGATCACACAGGGCTGCCAAGGGAGCCTTCTTCAAAGGCAGGCCCCTGGAAGTCACATTCCTGATGCCCAGAAGTTATTCCACCCTGAATCCTATAGGTAACAGTCCAAATCCAGCTTCCCCTCCCCTTCTCCCCCAAAATATCCTCACCTACCTCCCACTTTGCAGTAGAGGAACAGGGCTCACACCCAATCCCCTCCAATCCCTGTATCCTGTGTCCCGCAGCAGCCAGTCAGAGGTCCCTAGGGAGGAATAAAGGAGCAGGGACAGGAAGCAGGGATATTTATCTCAAGCAGGGATATTGCTTTCAAATACTTACCATCCTCCCAGAGTTTGCAGCTCAGGGACATCCAGGGCTTTGAGGATTTAGTAGCCCTTGGTGGATTTATCTATCACAGACCTGATCCCTCACATTCCTGCAAAGCTCACAGCCACCTGGGCCACCTTGGAAACTTCACCAGTTCCTGCTGTTGGAGTTCAAATCTGGGGCACAGCTTTCACGAGAGCAGCAACAGGCAGGGGGCTGTCACGTGGGGACAGGGGCTTGCACGCTGCCATGGCCATTCCAAGCCATCTGCAGAGCACTGAGAGGTCACAGGCCAGGCCTGGCAGCCCAGAGCCCACAGGTGACTCCAGGAAGGAGGGGTTCATGCTCCAAATGACATTGTCTCCTCCGTGCTCTTCCCCTGCAGTGCCTCCAGATGACCCTGTCATTATGGGGGGGCCCATCATCAGCCTGAGAGCAGGAGACCCCCTGAACCTGACCTGCCACGCAGACAACGCCAAGCCAGCAGCCTCCATCATCTGGATGCGGAGAGGAGAAGTCATCAATGGAGCCACCTACTCCAAGGTGAGGCAGGACGGGCCTGGGACAAGGGCTCTGCTCTTCCCTGGCTTCAGAAAGGGGTACCAGGCCTGGCCCTGCTCTTCCCACAACCCCAAAACATCTGGGGCAGCACCCTCAGAGCTGAGACTCTCACCCTGCATCCCTCCATGAAGCCTTACTGGTGGGGAGGCTGGGGGGATGCAAGTGAGAAGCCACAAACTGTCGCCAAAATGGGCTCTGCTCTGCATTTGGCTTTTTGTGCCTTCTCACAGCTTGCAGTCAGCTGGCACGGCCTCTTCTCCCCCCAAAATCCCACCTGGGTGTGGTGTTAATGCCGTGTGCAGCAACACTGAGCCGGCCTCGGCTGCAGCAGAATCTCTGGATTAAAAGGTGGCTGCAGTGACATGTGCCCCCTCCTCCAACTGCAATTTTCCATGAAAAATTGTCAGGGTTGTTGGCATTTTTTAATTTAGACAGAAAGCCTTTATTGGGCCGTAAAGGAAATCATCAAAGAGCAATCAGCAGCGCACTGGGAATGGGCCCCCACATGTTCTGCTGTTTATGGGCTCCTGATGGCTGGTGAGTGTGAAAGATTCAGTAACACTTGACATTTCTAAGAAAATTTCTAAACAGCAGAATTCGACTCCTAAAATGGGTCAGTTTGCAGGCAAAACTTCAAAGTGGGCAGTCAGAGCCACTCCTCAAGCTCCCGAAGCTCTTTAATAAACATTTCACCCTCTGCTGCCACTGTGAAGCCTCCATCCAGCCTCTTTCCAGCAAGATCCTGATCTGCTTGGGAGAGCAGAGGAGGCAGAACACCCACTCCTCCTCCTCCTCCTCCTCCTCCTCCGCCTCCTGCAGGCTGAAGCTGAGCCATTCCCTGGAGCCAGGGGCGAGCAGAGGAGAACCTGCCCCTTCTCCCTGCCTGCAACGCAAGAGGCAGCACTAATTAAAGGCAGACAGAACTGACCTCTTTCAAACTAAGTGCAATTAATTAAAATCCAGGCTATTNGAGAACTGACCTCTCCCTCTTTCAAATCAAGTGCAATTAATTAAAATCCAGGCTATTGACATGCAGTTTTTCACAGCTCGTTCCCCTCGCCCCCAGCCGTCCCCTCCCCTGCAGACTGTCAGGTCTGGCCCGGGGGGAACAGCTTCGGAGCCCTGTCCCTTTCAGTGCCACAAGCGGTGGGGAGCAGAGAAGGAGGAATGGCCCTCCTTTAAAATATTTCCAACAAAACCCCTTTCCAAAGCAGAGTTTTCCAAGCTGCAGATCCACCTCATGCAGCACAGAGATTTCCATGGCATTTTAAGCAGCTGGCAGGGATGGGCTGGAAGGGAACTCTGTTCTGCATGGGGGAAGCATCTTCCCCTCCTCCTGGAGTCAGGAAAACCTCAGTTTCTGAGGCTGAACCTCAGTTTCTCCTGATTTCCTGGCGGTTTCCATGAGGCCCTTCCACATTAAAAAAGAAAATCAGCCTTCAGAAAAACTAACAGACAATTTTAGACATTTTCTGAATGGGAAGTTTGGGGGTCAGAGAAGCCTTATCCTTTTGAAGCGCCGTTCAAAATATTTCCTCAGTTTGCCTCTTCCTGCTTTTTCCAGAAACCTAAACCCAACACAGATCCAGATATTCCAGCCAACCAAAAAGGAGCCCCGTTTGGGTTACCGATTGCCTGAAACCATTCATACTGAGTGGTAATTTCTTTGTTACTCTGAATTTCCACTCCACCAACTGATCCATATGCAGCGCCCTGCAATTCCAGCCAGGCAGCACAGAACAGCCACGGCTGACTGAAACCCCCCTGATTCCTATTGAAGAGAACATGGAATGTTACAGGAGCCTGCAGGATTTGGAGGCTAACCCCAAATAGGTTCTGCACAGATTTAGGGTTCACCAGAACCCCAGCACCAAAAGTGGGGCTGATGCCCAAGGGGAGGGCACAGAGGGTGACAATAAAGCAAGGACAGGGCAGCATCCTGCCTTTGTGTCCAGAGATGGGGATGGAGCTGAGGAAGGGGCTGGAGCACCAGGAGCAGCTGAGGGAGCTGGGAAAGGGGCTCAGCCTGGAGCAGAGGAGCCTCAGGGGGGCCCTTCTGGCTCTGCACAAGACCCTGACAGGAGGGGGCAGCCAGGGGGGTCAGGCTCTGCTCCCCGGGAACAGGGACAGGAGGAGAGAAAAAGGCCTCAAGTTGTGCCAGGGGATGTTGAGATTGGATATTGGGAAAATGTCTTCACAGAAAAGGTAGTCAAACATTGGAATGGGCTGTCCAGGGCAGTGGTGGATTCCCCATCCCTGGACGTGTTCCAGAAACACGTGGATTTGGTGGAGAGGGGCACAGTTTAGTGGGTCAGTCCTGTCAGTGCTGGGTAAATGGTTGGACTCGATCTCAGAGGGCTTTTCCATCCTTAATGACTCTGGGATTCTGGCCGGATTGTGGTGCCACTTTCTCAGCATTGTTCCTGCGTCACGTGCTTGAGAGGCACAAACCTGTGTGCATGAAGGCTGTGCCACGATGAGCCCAGGGAAAGCTTGAGCCTTGGAGTCACAGAACCATTTAAGTCTGAAAAGCTCTCCGAGATCAAGGCCAACCAATCCCCCAGCACTGCCACGGCCACCACTAAACCATGTCCCCCAGTGCCACACCCAAACATCTTGCTGACGTGTTTATCTTCCAATAAAGCCACTGTCCTGCACTGTGAGGAGCAAACTTGAAGGATATAGGCTTAGAAGGAAAATCTGCCTGGCAGGGTGCAAAATCCAGAGCGTTGATAAACCAGAGAGAGGTCAGAGGTTGGAGAATGATTAAAAGACTGAAAACCACACAACATCTGGAGAGCGCTGAGGGCTCAGGGGGGGTTAATTTATCAAAGTCAGGGCTATGGGGTGGCGTGACCGTGGTCTGTAAGAACTTGCAGGAGGATTAGGGGTTGATGAGGAAGTTCTCCCAGACTCCTGGGCTCCCAGAAGAGGCATGGCAGGGCACCGGGGCTGAAGTCAGATAAATCCAGGGAAGAAACGCGGTGCCAAGGCTGAGCAGGGGGAGCTGGTTACCTGCAGGGTCCGGATCTCCAGCCCCCACCAGTGATCACCAGCCCGAGAGGTGATGATTTACCATGGGCTGGTCCAGGCCACAGCTGGGATCCATAGCCAGGGTCAATCCGTGCTGCTGGCTGCCAGCATCACCACTGATTCCTGTGGGAAGTGCCCAGGCAGCTCTGTGCACTCACCTGGCAGGAGGTGACAGCAGGGTCAAGAAGCCATTTGCCTCTGACTCCCTCTTTCCCGGGATGGTGGGTGACGGATCTCGCTGGAGCTTTCATCTCCAGCCCTAGGCACAGCAGGACACAGGGAGGGAAGCAGATGGGAGTTAAGAGCCCAATTCCCAGGCAAGTGCAGCAAAATTTGTCTTTGTTTTTCCCCTAAGGCTTTTGGCAGATTCCAGCCAAAGGAATTGCAGGAAGCTGCTTGGCTGAGAAGCTTATCCTGGGCCTGGCATGGCTCGGGATAGGGAAGGGACACCTCTCTGGTAGGAAAGCGCCTTCCCTCATCCCTGTTTCCCCCTCACAGACACTCCTCCGTGACGGCAAGAGGGAGAGCATCATGAGCACCCTTTTCATCGCCCCCTCCGACATCGAGAACGGCGAGAGCATCGTGTGCCGTGCCACCAACAAAGCCATTCCCAGCGGGAAGGAGACTTCTGTCACCATTGACATCCAGCGTGAGTACAGGGCCAGCTGAGCCACCTCTGGCTACTGGGAGATCCTGGCCTCCCTGCCCTCTCCATCCCTGCCACACAGCTCTGACTTCAGCCAGGAGCGGCATGCTGGGGTTGGGGGTTTCCCTTGACTGGGATTTCCTGGTGTATCCATAGAGTGAAGTCACAGCCAGGAGATTTCATGTCCCCTGAGCCCCCTGGGGCATGAGGAACACCCGCACTCCAGGGACATCCTGCTTCCCATGTGTCCATGGATTTGAGCAAAAGCAGCACAAGCTGCCATGCTCTGGGTGGCCCGACTGTGCCCTGATCCAAGCCTTCAGGGGTCTTTGGAGCAGGGATGGATCCCAGAGGGTTTTGGGTGAGGAAGTGACATCTCTGGGCATGGCCAGTAGCAGAGACAAGTCCCATTACGATTCCTGGTGCAAAATCCTGTGTTTCCAGACTTACAGGCAGTTCAGTGATGTGGTTTTTGTATCATTCTCAGCTGGGATGGCGTGCGAGACCCCTGATCAGGGGAGTGTCCCTCCCACGACACAAAGCCAGCACCTCACGGGGACAGGGGTGTGTTCAGAGCTGTACCATTCACCCTTTACTGTAAATCCACAGAGCAAAATCTCCCATCCTCCCAAAGTCACATTCGACAACCCTAACCCCCTTCCCTCCTCCTCTGCAGTAGCTGTTGCTCTCAGGCTCATCCTGACCCCCTCCAGCCGGGCTCCATTCACACACCCAGTTCCTGCAGCTGTATTTACCCACAATTTGCAAAAGCAGGGTGTTCAATATTAGCATGCCAGCTGCTTCCCAGAGACCAATTAAAACTGGCAAACTCAACTGAACAAACTCGAGCGCAGCAGAAAATTCACCGTTTAAGACTTCCAGCTTTTGCTGCCGGAAGATTACCAGGCTCTTGGGTCGCTGGCTGCATGTCCTGACAGAACTGGGCAGATAAAATGAGATAATAGCCTGGGTTATTTCACAGCCAGCAAACAGTTACAATAGCTGGAGACACACTCACACAAACAACGTGGAGCCGGAGACATCATTACACCGGGCAGTACAGTGCGGGCAGCAGACGTGAGCTGAATCCCTGAGCCGCGTGGAATCTGCTCAGAAAAGAGAAAAACCCAATAAAGAACACCAATTTCCACTCCGAGCTATTAAATACTCCATGCTGTGAATGTAATAACAATAATATTCTACCCAGCTACTAAAAGTATGTTGTTCTTAATGGGGGCTAATGAGGATATCAATTTCCCAAAGCTGGATGGGTGAGGGAGGGATAGAAAAATACCCAGATGGATTAACCAGGCTGAGGTGGGATGGATTTCGACTTGGATGCAAGAGCCTGCTTTAGCTGCATCTAGTCACAGAATCATGGAATTGTAAAGGATGGAAAAGACCTCTAAGATCATCAATTGCAACTATTAACTGAGCTTTAGCCCGATAGGTTTCACTCCCAACCTGGTGGACAACCAGCTGCACTCTCTTTGCCAAGAGCTAAAGGTGCTTTTTTTAAGCAAAAATTATCTGTGCCACACATTTTTCCCTAGGGAATTGTTCTGGGAAGGCAGTGTGGGCTGTGTACTCCCCTGTACCATGCCAGTGATGACAGGAGGTCCCGCTCGTGGGTCTTTTTCCAATATTTAGCAGAGAAGCAGCACCTTGGGGGAAGAAAGGAGTGGTTTCTGCAAGAATAAGGAAAAGTAGGCAGAAGTTTTTTGCTGGGGACTAATTCCCAGCCTGGCATGACCTGCTGCATCCCCTGCTCTCTCCACCTCCATTGGTGGAGGTTGAATTCACACCATGGCAAACATCACCCAGCTGCGTGGTTTGAGAGATGGTCTTGCAAAATAATCCCAGGGAACCAAAAATAATCTTTCCCAGGAAGCAGCAGCCTGGTAAATCACTCCTCCTGCTTTCTTTCAGTTTCTTTTGCAACTCAAAGAGCAGAAATGCTCACAGGCGCAGAGAAACGCCAGGATGGGGTTATTCCTGTGGAGGGTGTGCACGTGGTGGGAGAGATTATCCTCTTCCAGCTGATAGGAAGTTGAAGTTCGGCTCCCATCAATCTCATGCCTGTCCATCATAGCAGCAATGAAATAGCTGAGTCATAAAACCCTCCCCTTCCAAATATATTTTTAAAAAAAGAGGGGGGGTGGCGGAAAGAGCTGGGAAAAAACCCAGCGCAGGGTCTGTAATGGAAACACTAAGCAGCTCCAGCTGGAACATCTGTTCAATGTGATTTCCGTTCCACCAGCCACATCAAAGTCAGCCTCCTGTGAGTTATGCGTCGAACATCACAAGTGGGATTAAAATCATGTTTAATAGTTTGATATGCCATAAACTATTTATACTGCAGGAGCCCAGTGGCTCCATGGAAATGCACACCCGGCGTGCCGGGATGGGGAGGAGCAGGGTTATTGCTTATCCAAAGCCATTTGCTCCAAGCCTCTGCACACACATGTGCAGTTGCTCATTTTTACACCTTTTTTTGTCATGGCAAGAAGGGATTTGGCTGCATCTGTATGTTTTTGCAGGAGGTGGGAGGAGGAGCAGGAAAGTGGAGAGTGATGGGAGGCACATCGCTGTGTTGGAGGGTCTCCTGCTGCGTTTATCCTTGGACCTTTGGAGTGTTTGATTCCCTTTTGTGCTTCCCACTGGGGAGTGGAAAGCCCAGGGCTGAAGTGGCACTTTAGCCTTAGAGAAGAGGTTTGGAAAGGCTTGTCCGCAGGGGAGAGGAGCACGGAGAGGGATCTGCAGCTGGCAGTGCAAGTGCCAGCACAGTGCCCGCAGCCCATGGAGCTCAGCCCGTGGCCATTCCCGAGGTGCTGAGTGGGAACAGTGGGAGCTGAGGGGTTTTCCGAGGTGCCTCCCGGGCTGGCGAGGAGCGGAGCTGGCGAGGAGCGGGGCTGGTCCCGCAGCGAGGCGGCACCTGAGCGAGCGCTCGCACCCTCTCCTCCCGCTCCTGTGGGCTGCCTCCGTCTGATACCATCACTCAAATTAATTACAAGAAGCCAGGCAGGAATTATAATTGTAACCGAGTGGAATTACATCCTGATGAGTTACAATTTGTGTCTTTTTTCCCTTTAAAATGCCCCGAAACACACTGGCACATACAAACCCACGCTATCCGCAGCACCCGCAATATTCGAAAGCCCAAGCCCATTTGTGAAAGGCGAGATCAAAGACTTTAATTCATTGCCTTTGCTTTTTTTTTTTTGTCTTTTTAATCTTTTTTATTATTATTATTTTGAGTGCAGGAGGGAGCCGGGCTCATTTTAATACAAAGAGGCTCCTCGGTAAATCGTAGGCACAGCTCCTAACCCATCAAACAATGGGGAAGCTACTAAAGAGAAGTGTGATTCATACTTAACAAAGGAAGGTGATTAGCTGTTGTTGTCTAACAATAGGGAAGTGTCAGGATGCCTGGGAATGAATTAGGAGCCCGCTATACATCTCTGGGCTGCTATGTCAGGGAAGCTCATTTATATTCCCAACTGCGCCCATCTTTATTGTCATTTGAATTGCACATTTTAAAATGAAATTAGGGTAAATTGAAAATACCTATAATTTCCCCGTCATAATTTCCCATCAGGAAGGCAGGTGGCTTTGCTCACAACAAAGCCGGGCTCCGGCTGGGTAAATACCACGGGGCGGAGGGGAAGGAGGCACGGGAGCGCCGCCGGGACCCCGCCTTCGCTTCTCCCCTCCCGCCCAGCCAAGGTCACTGCCCAGGCCACCTCCGAGACTCCCCTTGCATCCCCAAGCTGCTGACCTTGCTGCCAGGATGGCCCCATCCCACCCGCAGCTCGCAGGGTCGGAATAACACGGGATTGCTTTGGATGCTGTTCCCACACCAGTAATGCCCAGTTGGAGCCCGAGCCCTCCAGCAAAGGCGCTGAGCAGCTGCCAGAGCGGGGCCCTCCGGCAGGACCCTGACTTGTGTACGGTGCAGGGAGGAGCCAGCAGGGAAACTTCCGTCCCTATCAAACACAAGGACGCTCCTTTGGCTTGGTTGGAGCCGTGGCTCCACGGCATCCCTGCAGGAATTCGAGCATGGATCATGTCCAGCCCAGGGCACGGACCCCGGTCCCCAGCGTGGGGCTCCGGGATGCCCAAGGGAGGTGCCCTGGGCCAGGGGGTACCAACCAGCTTCTCTGGCTCCCCCTCCCTGTCAGCTGCAGCCTTTCCCCCTTTTCCACCTGGGAAGGACATTGCAGAAATACTTGGAAAAGGAGAGAGGCAGCAAATAAAGGAGAACATATAACACGTCCTATTTTGGAATGTATATTTGCATATGTACAGCAGTACTCCCACCTCGAGGGCAGGAGAGCCCCTCAGCGGGATCAATGAGTCCCAGCACCCTCTCCTATGGGGTAGCTGGTTCTTCAGGCACCCAAAAAACCCTCCACAAGGCCATTTCTTTCTGCTCTTTCCCCTGAAATGAGGTTCCATGCCTAAAACCTAAAGCTGGAGGTCTGACACCCTCATCAGACGTCATGAAAAATTAAAACAGCTCTGGATATTCTTCATCTAAACATTGCATCCGTTTCCCACTTGCTTTTATTGGTTCTTTCCTAAATTTTATTTGCTGCTAAAGCATTTAGATGCTTTTCATGTGAAAAGGAGAGAAACCGAGGAGCAGTTGGAAGACCGGAGCAGCCTGTGACACCAGTAAGGCCTTGGCAGAGATGATTAGGCTGATGAAAGAGCAGAAATGCCACTTTCAAGTTAGAGGATAGACAAAAGATCATGGTTATACAGCGAGATATTAAACAGGAGCGTCTCAAAGCAGGCGAGTTTATGTCCTTAAATGGGAATCAGAGCCAGCAGTCACATTTTCGAAGTGAAATGTTACATCAAATGGTGTCTGTGGCTCCTCTTCCTGTCTTATTCACTGAAGCCCTCCAAGACAAGAGCAACATTCGTGGCATCAGCCTGACACTTGTTATATGGCTTTAAACTGAGAAATGGCTTCCCACTGCCAGAGGGTTAGATGGCATATTGGGAAGAAATTGTTCCCTGTGAGGGTGGGGAGGGTCTGGGATGGAATTCCCAGAGCAGCTGTGGCTGCCCCATCCCTGGAGGTATCCAAGGCCAGGTTGGACGGGGCTTGGAGCACCCTGGGATAGTGGAAGGTGTCCCTGCCCAGGGCAGGGGGTTGGAACTGGATGAACTTTAAGGTTCCTTCCAACCCAAGCCATTCTGGAACTCTGTGATACCACAGCATCAAGAAGCCTCAGTGCTTTTGCCAAGCTTTCTTACAGCCCAATTTTGCTTTCCAGCCCCAGAACCGGGCAGGCAGCAGGCAGGGGGATGCTGCACCGTGTCTCTGGGTCTCTCACGGGCTTGTGTCTCCCTCTGCAGACCCCCCCTTGGTGAACCTGTCCGTGGAGCCACAGCCGGTGCTAGAGGATAACACTGTGAAGTTCCACTGCTCTGCCAAGGCCAACCCTGCTGTCACCCAGTACAGGTAAGGTGGCACCCCTGGCCCCACACACCTCAGTCCAGCCCTCTGCTGAGAGCACCTCGCCTTCCCCCTGTGATGCTTCGCCTGCAGGTGACCCGAAAGAGCTCGGCACCTTTGGCTGTGGTTTCTGGGGGCCATTCCACCTCTTCCTCTGTTTCTCACTGCGTGGTGCTCATTGTGGCTCCTCCCCATGGCCTCTGCTGTCCCCTGGCCGGGGGACACGGTGGCTGGAGCCAGCCCCTCACCCCTGCAGAGCAGCACAGCCCTGCTGTGGCACTGTCCCTATCCCAGCATCCGCACTCCGACGGCTCCCTGGTGCCGCTCTCGCCTCGATGCTGTTGTTGCACATTGAGAGGCTCCACTTTTGGTGCCCGCCAAGCGTCTGCCACGTTCTGCTGCACACAGCAGCTCCTCGGTCAGGGATTCAGCGGCGTTCGGAGTGGATTAAGAGGCCTGGCACCGAGCTGGCAGAGCCATCTGTTTGGGGACAGAGCGAGCAATGCACACGAGTGAAAAGCCTATTATGGGAAAATTCCTCTCTTTTTTTTGCACACTCTTTTATGATTTGAACAATGCAGCTCCATCGCCGTCTCCACGTGACCCTTAAGCAACCATAAGCCTCTCTGCCCCCAACAGGGTGGAGGTGAGCTCAGGAGGGGCCAGAGCAGAGGTGTGGGGGCTGGAGATCTGGGGGTGCACTGAGGATGGGCTGTCCTTGAGTGGGACATCCTCCTCAAGTGGGTGGGGTCATCGCTGCTGTCCATGGTCTACAATGCCCCTGCACTGGCCACAGTGAGCTCGCAGCAGGGCACAGGTGGTTGAGGAGAATTGCAGGAGCAGGAAATGCACTGCTTGCTGCTCTGGGGAGGTCTAGGGTGCAGGTGGTGAGTGGGGTCCCTGCCAGCCCTGAGCCTCCCTTGTTCCTCTCTTCTCTCTCGTGACCAGTGACAGGATCTGTGGGAATGGCTGGAGCTGTGTCAGGGGAGGTTTGGGTGGGATATCAGGAAAAAGTTCTTCCCCAGAGGGTGCTGGGCACTAACCAGGCTCCCCAGGGAATGGGCACGGCCCCAAGGCTGCCAGAGCTCCAGGCGAGTTTGGACAACGCTCCCAGGGATGCACAGGGTGGGATTGGTGGGGTGCCTGTGCAGGGCCAGGGCTTGGACTGGCTGATCCCTGTGGGTCCCTTCCTGCTCAGGAGATCCTGTGATTCTGTGAGTACTCATCCAGGGATTGAGGAGCAGGGCTCCAACCACAGCCATATGCTGGTCACTGTGTCACGTCCAGTTGGTCACTGCAGGAGAGCAGGTGCTCTGCACTGAGCAGTGTCACTGCCTTGAGCCCTTGGCTTTGGGTGGGAGGGCTCCTACATCAGAAAACACCCCTCCCCTCACAGGTTTTCTGGTCTAAGCAGACAAAATATGGGTATGGAAAGCAGGGCAGGTTGTCAGCACACTTGGGGAGAAGAGGGCATTGTGTAACCAGGTACATCCCTGTCCCACCTCATCCATCAGCCACTCATCCCTCCTGCCTGGAAGGCCTGAGCATGCACACACGGGCTCACCATCCATTCTGGCTCTGCAGAACCATCCATGGATAATAACAGGGGAGGCACCTCCGGGGACAGGTTACCATGACCCGCCTCCTGTTAGGCTTGTACAGCTTAATTAGTACAATCGAGTTTCCTGGTAGGAACCATTCCTTCCAGCTGGATATCAGCACAACAAAGCAATAATTGTGTTCCTGCTTACACAGAAGAGTTATTAATTTGAGAAGTCAATTAATGTCAAAGATACAAATAGCCCTGGTTTCATATTTACAGCTCGTAGGAGAACCAAGTGCGTGACAGGCTGGGTGAAGGACCCACAGGGCTCTCACTCCAGGATTGATTCTGGTACAGTCCAAGGCAAAACAACCACCTCTGGCCAAGGAACCAGACAGTGGCAAAACTTCTGCTCCATCAGCCGCATCCCCAGCAGTGAGACCTTCCACGTAATCCCTGAAGCCAGTGGGGCCGATCCCTTGTGCACTGGAGCAGCCTTGAAGGCGTCAGTTCGAGGTTTCCCTTTCCTTGGACGGGGACTTTGGACAAGGGGGAATGGCTTCCCACTGCCAGAGACCAGGGTTGGGTGGGATATTAGAAATAAATTCTTCCCTGTGAGGGAGGGGAGGCCCTGGCACAGGGTGCCCAGAGAAGCTGTGGCTGCCCCATCCCTGGAAGTGTCCAAGGCCAGGTTGGACGGGGCTTGGAGCACCCTGGGATAGTGGAAGGTGTCCCTGCCCAGGGCAGGGGTGGCACTGGATGGACTTTAAGGTCCCTTCCCACCCAAACCATTCTGGGATTCTACGATTCCTCTTGGCTGTTTCCACCCTCTGGATCCATGCCCAAGCCCAGCTGGGTTGCTTTTCTCCACCAAGCAGAGCTGGACCCAAGACACTTCTCCCATCTTTGCTGCCACCTCAGTAGCACAGGTTTTTTGCTGTCCCCTCTGGCTGCAAATGCCACCCTCCGCCCACTTCCCTCCTGCTCACCCTTCCCGAGGCCACAGATCTTGTCACCCTTTCTGTTCCCTGAGTCTCCGTGTTTCTACATTCCTGCGAATGGCTTTGGGATTTGCTTCATGATGGGTTTTATTATTAAAACAAATTGCATGTTTTTTTCAGGTTATGCTTTCTCATAAAAGGGATTTTGGGAGGGTAAAGAAAAAAGAGGCATGACAAATTCAAGCACTATGAGTTTTTCATTTCTTCAGTTCCTTTAACACGTAAACTTCACACGAGGCTTTTTCCCTACCACTGTGACAAGCAAACAGGACTCAGCAGTGCTTGCTGGGGCTTCCTTCTGCTTAATGGCTCTGATTGATGAAGGGGGGATTTGTTTCCCTTCCAAAAGATCCCAAAGCTCTTCACTATGTAAAGGTGGCAGATGTTTCAGCACTGGAGCTTGGAGTCCTCTGGAGTGGGACATCTGAGTGAGGACCCCCCTGCACCCTGACACTGGCAAGGAGAGGGGTGGGACATGTGAAGCCCCAGGACTGGGATACCTGGAGGTTTGAGAAAGCAGAACATGAGCTCGGTGCCATCCCCAGGGTCACTCAGGTGAAAATGAACTTCCTCTGCCTTTAAGGCAAACAACAGAGAACTGTTTTCCTCCTCAGGCGAGGACCACACTGAAATATCTCCTATGGCTTCTCTCATCCTCAGACAGAGATCCCAGATCTTCAGCCGATACTTCTTTTTAATCCCCCTCAATATGTTTGTCAGTAAACAACTCTGAACATGAAGGAAAAATGTTTAAACAACGTAAATCCCCTTTTCTGGGCATAAATCCACAGCCAGCTCCGCAGGGCCATCCCTGCTACCAACACACCCACAAGCTGTCACCTTGCTGGAATTTTTAAGGAGCGATAGGTTTTGCATCAGGTTTGCATCCAGGGTTTTTCTGGCTGGGAAAAGCAATGAGGTCGAGCATCTCACCCATGGATGTTCCCTTGGGAAGGATCCATGAACCAGGCTGTTTGTTAGGATGAAGCCACTAAACCACCGCCATGGTCCAGCTGACCTGAGATTTTAAGGCCAGACCCCTCGCTTTCGTCATTAGGAGGGTAAGGGAAAAGAAACAAAATTCACCACAATTCCCCAGGAGACAAAAATCCCCCTCTGCCCCTACAGAGAACATAGTTTTGGTGAAATTGAGGTTGCTTTTTTCTTCTTGAGGCTCATGAAGTTTTCTTCGTGCTTTCTTATATAATCACACGCAGGTGGATTTTAATGTGAGGAAAACCTGGTTGGAAAGGAGACCTCAGAGCAATCCACTCTCAGAGCCAGCGTGGAAGGTTACAGCCTGCTCTGTGTCTTCTCTTCTGGAGAAGGGTTAATGGCATTTTCTCAAAATTGACAGATTTTCACAAAATCTTTGGCCTCAGTGGCATTTTCTAAGTCAGAATCCCTCTGCCTTAAAATCTGCTGGCATCTCACAACAGTGGGAAGCAGGCAGGGCTGGGGCAGGGTGTCCTGTGCTGAAAGCACAGCTCTTCTGCTCCTTTCCTTAGCTGAGGACACTGGAGCTGAAATCCCAGCCCTCCTCCCTCGCTGGCAGCAGCCATTTTTTGACAAGGAGCATCCTTTTCCCCAGGGAGGTTTGTCTGCCCACGATGTCACCCAGGCTGTCACTCACATTTGGACGCAGGACAGGCCGGTGTCACCAAAAGCAAGTGGAGGGAGTCAGGCAGAGGCTGGTGAGGTGTCCCAGCAATCCTGAGCAGGAGGTTCTGGCCCGGGGATGAATTAACCCTCTGGCAGCAGGGTTTTGCTCATTTGCACGTTTTCCCTCTTTCCATAGAGAGGAAGCTTTGCCCACGCATTTCCTACGGCTTCTGTAGGGTCTTATACCCCATCTGGCGTGGGTTTATCCCACCTCTCTCTGGGAACCTGTTCCCTTTGGAGGTGAAGCAGCTCAGCCCACCAAAAAGCTCCTTGGCGCTGCCAGTGCAGGATCTTCCACTGGGAAAAGGCTTGAGGGGACCTGGGCTGCTTGGCAGCACCTCCATGGATGTCCCCATCTGCCTTAGCACCAGGGACATGGGGCTGGAAGCCCAAAGGTGTCCCCAGGGTGGTAGGGGAATGCTGACCCTTCCTCTCCCCTGCCTGGAGCCGCTGCCAGCCTGTCCCAGCCCGTTTGCTGGGAGAGCATCCTGGAGCCAGGCTGGAGCAGCACACGGCTCCGGTGGGCAGCCAGCACGTGTGGGCACAGCCCGCCTCAGCACTGCCACCCACACGCGTCTGCGGCTTCCTGGGCTCTGCTGGGACGGGAGGGGGGAGTTTGGGAATTTAGTGGCTTGCCTTTGCTGCAAGCAAACGGGCAGGAAAGGGAAAGGGAGAGTAATTAGCTGTCGCCGTTGTTCTGCCACCTGCGATGGCGGCTAAAATTAATGGAAAGCAACAGAAGTCGGGGCTACGTGAACCGACTCCCAACCAGGCCTCCTCTTTGCTCCCTTCAGATCTCTCTATTTGCCAATCTTCTCGTGGCTTTTGATGTCTGTTGTGTGTCTGTGGGGTGTTTTTTTTTTTTGCTGTTATTATTTATCACTCACAGTAAGAAAGAGAATCTTTAAAGTGGCAGAAGAAAATGGGAAGGTTTAATATTGCAGGAGGCAGAGTCCCTGAGCCTTTCGGGCTCCTGGGCTGATGATTATTTCTGCGGAGCGATGGGGAGTTGGTGCAGGCAGGGCAGTGATACGAATCTCATTCCGTGCATCCACGCAGTGCTCTTGCCCCCAGGGCTGGCAGAGACCTTCGCAAATAATGTTACCTTTGTAGGCACAGGGGACATTTGGAGCCACCCTCCAGCACCAGCTGCAGTTCTGGGGATCACAAAGCAAGGCGTGGGACTGCCAGACAGACACATGGACAGGTGGGAAGTTGGAGGAAGGTGTTGAGCACGGCAGCTGTGAGCAGCACACAGCTCTCCGTAGTGGTGTGGGATGTCCAGCAGATGCTGCAGCAGAAACAGAGGTCAGGAGGAGCTGGGGGGCATTTTTTTATCAGCCACGCAAGGGAAGGTGCTGCACCACTTCTTACCATCCCGTAGCCAGAGAGGGATCACATCCTGTGCACTCCAAGCAAGTTCCACCCACCCTTGCTCGGCTGAAGCCCAGGGTGCCGCCTGCCCAAATCCTCCTGCATCAACCAGCTTTGCGAGTGGCAGCTGCAGGCCAGGGCTTGAGCCCCACCATCCACCTGGTCATGCTGGGCCGGGGCTCGGAGCCACCCACAGCATCCCCCTGTCCTCACCTGCACGTGCTTTCCCTCGGAGCACTGTTTGTTTGTTCACTCCGTGGGCTCCGGTCGGTAGGAAAGACCTCGTTCAGTAAATACTGTTTTATCTCTGAGCAGCAGCTCACTGTCGCTCATCAAATATTAATCCAAACTCAACTGCTCCTTAACGAGGTTTTCTTTAAAGGCGTTGGGGCTCGAACACAGCTGGCAGTGCCCTGGCTTCCCTCTGGCTTTGCACAGGGAAAACAAAGGGACAACAACAGGGAAAAGATCCCTGGTCCCATTCCTCCAGCCTGCTCCACAGGGTTCTGGCTCTCATCTCCCACCCAGCCTTAGGAAAACCTGTGGATGAAGAGCCCAAGTGCCTGGTGTCTCCAAGGATTGTACATGCCCAGGTACAGGTCTGGGGTGTTTTGGCTGCTGGTCTTGGGGGAGGAAGTGGCAGATTTTTTGGGGTTCAGGTAGATACAGAAAAATTGCACCTGATGTCGAGGAGCTGTGAGAGAGAAGGAGAAAAATTACAACGTGCATCAGCTGTGCTTTGCCCTGGCTGCCTTACACTGTGCATCTCAGAGGCATTCATTCCATGGAGACACATTCCCACAGTTTGTTTGAACAAACCTAGAGGAGAAATTCAAACTCCACAGGGCACTGCTGCTCTTTATCCTTTGAGCCTTGTCTGCACCATTCAGGGACCTGTTGGCCTCTCACTAGATTTATTCATGAGGCACCTCAGGCTGCCACGGAGGAGTCAAGTTCTCCAGGAGCACGTGCCCTGCTGGAAACAGCTTGGAAGTTTGCTCAGGCACTTGAACCAACTCCCTCGTGGCTCAGCATTGCTTTGGTGTGTGGAGAGAGCCAGTGAGTGGCAGGGTGAGGGTGACCCTTGGTTGGAAGAGCAGCACAGAACTGGGAGAGCCTGATCAGAGGGATGGGGAATGGAGGAGGGAATGAGCAGCTGGCCAGCCCTTGCTTGGCTGGGCGGAATCGTTGCACTTTCACTGCCCCAGTAAACGTGGCTGGATGGACCAACTCATTGGCAGGAGCACATCCACCCCCAGTCAGTCCTGGGCTCAACACACAGACCCAGCTTCTCCAAAACAAACCCTCAAGGGAGGAGCCAAGAGACAGCCGCTGCCCTCTGTGAGTGGTTGGCTTTAGCAGAGGGGGAAGCCCAGAATGGAGGTCAGCAAGTCAGGGAATCACAGAAACAATTAGGTTGGAAAAGCTCTCTAAGGTCATTGAACCCGACTGTTACCACAGCACTTCCATGGCCACCACTAAACCATGTCCCCAGGTGCCACATCCACACATCTTTTAAATCCCTCCGGGGATGGTGATTCCATCGCTGTCCTGGGCAGTCTGTTCAATACCTGACCCACCTTTCAGTGAAGAAATGTTTCCTAATATCCAATCTAAATCTCCCCTCATAAAATTTGAGGCCATTTCCTCTTGTCCCAAGTCATCGATTCATGTGCAGAACCCAGGGATTCCCATCCCTAATTCCTCACACTCACTTCCCAGGGATCAGACCTGGTCGGGTGGGGAGCTCCATGCCAGAGGGCTGCTCCCAGGGATACATCCAAAGCAGGATAAAAGGGAAGGGGAAATACAACTGCCTCCCACATCCAGGCAGTGAGGAGAGCTGGGCTCATAGATGGGTGCACCCTGTTTCATCCGAGCATGAGGAAGCCACAGCTATAGAGAGTCAAGGAATTCAGGTCTTAGGGAAGGAAGAACCATGGGAATTGTTTCCTGATGCCGGGTCGGATGAGCGGAAGGAGAAGTCACTTCAGACACTGGGAGCAAGATGTCTCTCTTCCAGCTCGATCTCCATAGCTCCTTTGCTTGGTCAGTCGAGCTTCTGGATGTGCACAGATCCCTGTTCCCAGGTGAAAGGCCAGGCATATTTGGAGCTTAATGCCCTTTCGTAACACCACAGTTGTCCCTTCTCTTCCATACAGCTGAATATGTTCACAGATCCAGAAAAGGCCAGAAGGGATTACTGGATCATGGGAAGTTGATGCAGAGATTCAGGGCGATGATTTCATTGGCAGCTTTTGAGAGAGAAGTGGCAAACGATCCATTTAATGGGCACGCCTGGCACTGCCTCCTGCCAAGCCACAGCCAGGGCCTGGCACTACAAAACCTGAATATATTTTAATATGAAATTCCGATGGCTTTGGAAAGTCTCTCCTGGGAGCTGGTGTGTTTTTGTGTTCCTTGCTTTCCTCTGCCCATCCTTGGAAGGCCCAGGATAAAAGTGACCATCCCCCCCTGCCCTGCATTCCCAGAGCTTCTGATCACAGGGACCACAACCTCAGTGGCCCAGTCTCTGCCAAGGAAGGGGGATCTGCAATATTAACTCTTATTCAATTACAGTCACGTCTCTGTTAATATTTAAAAGGGACTGTCAAGGGTTTGAAGCACTGCAGGGCCCCAGTGACTGCAGACAAGGTGTGAAGTCCATGGGTGCATGGGCACATCCCTCCACATCCATCCTCAGTGTCACACTCCTGGGAAAAGCACAGACATCTCCTCTGGGGACTGCACAGGGACCCTTTCAAGGCTGGGTTGGATGGGACTTGGAGCAACCTGGTCTGGTGGAAGGTGTTGGAATGAGATGAGCTTTAAGGTCCCTTCCCACCCCAGTCATTCTGGGATTCTATGACCTGGAGCAGCCCCACAAGGTCCTACAAAGCCTCAGGGGTCCCAGCTGCCCAGGAGGCTGCAGAGAGATGACACTGGGAGCAGCTCAAAAAATGTCTGGCCCAGACAGGAGGCATCTCAGCGTCTTCAAGTGGAACGGTCACTTTGGGCTTGCTGCCATTTCTTAGCGCACTCTGGACCTTCTCCCCTGCAATCAGCTCCCTCCTCCCGTCCAGCCTGGGAAAGTTCTCATTTCTGCCGGTGTGCAGTTTCTGGTGCCTTCCCCCCGCCCGCTCCCATCTGCTCCCTGCCCCTCGGACGGCCGAGGCTGCCGTCTGTCCGGGGCAGGGCGCTGTGAGCCCATATGCTGTCCCTCGGCAGGGCTGTCACCTCTCCTCTGCCTCCCGCAGCACGACTCGGCAGGGGAGGGAAGGGAAGCTGGAGTGGGGAAGGGGCCCGCAGGCATTTCACAGCAGTAACAGAATAAATCTAATTTATAGACATAGCAAAATGCAGCTAAAGCGGGAGTTGAAATAAATGCAAAGCACATGAGGTCTCAAGTTATCGGCACTGTAACATTTTTCCTGACTATCTCTGTTTTCCTGCCTGGGTTTGTCTTTGTAGCTTCCTCCCAGACAACTGGACCTTTTGCTCTGAAGTGAAAATGAAAGCTGGGGGAAGAAAAAAAAATAACGGGAAATGAATTCTTCAGATCTCCTTCGTGATGCATCAGCCCCATCTGCCAGCTCCCTGTGACAGCGAGCAGAGCGTGGCTGGGTGGCAGGCAGAGAGGGAGAGACGGGCTTTAAAAAAGGGGAAATAAAGTAAAATAAAAGGCACAACTATTCCTGCAGCTGGGAAGTGAGACTGAGCTGCTGGGGGGGCTCTGCCAAGGCACACAGCTCCAGGTGAGACTGGGAAGACAAGGTTGGAAGAGCCTCCTTCACTCATGGAGGTGTGAGGACAGGGAGATTTGTCTTCCCGTTGCCTGGCGTGTCAAGGTAATGGGAACAAGCGGGTGGGAGATGTTTGGAGGCAGCTTGAACTAATCAGGAGAGAGCGTAGAGGAGAGAGAGTCTGATGGCTGGGAAGGGGGAAAAAGGTGGGGGAAGGAAAGCAGTTTGTACTGGTGAGCACTGTCCCTGAGGCAGAGATGATGAGAGGTACCAGCAGAAAGAGTGGTGGAGCAGCCACCCAAACCCAGGCTGGATGGAGCCTCTCCGACGGAGAGGGCTGCCAGAGGGGGTCCGGTGTTCCAGGAGGGCTCACAGAAACAAGGGGTGCCCCGTGGTGGTGTTCATCACCATTCCAGCTGGGACCACCGGCATCCCAGGAGTTGGCAGCATGACGAGTCTCCCAAACTCTGCTCAGTTTCCCAGCATTGCAGTGAACCTGTTCCCAAAGCATCCCATTTCCACAGACCTTAGGACTGTGGTTGTGTTTTCCCAGCCTTGTCAGTCACCTCTCCTTCAAGGCATGTTCATGGAGCTGGGAATGTGATTCGGAAGGGAGCATCATTGCCTCCTCTGGCCAGATCTCCTTTCCCTTTGCAAGAAGTGGCAGCTTTTCGAGCCTAATTTAGCAGTCTTTAATCTGAGTTATTCCAAACCACACTTGCCACTTCCTTCATGCGTTCCCGCAGGATGATGGGCTGATTTCACAGAACGAAAAGCCTTAAGCAAATCTTGTCACACAAGAAAATTGATTTTTCAAAACTGACTTTTACAAGATTACTGGTGGTTTTTTCCCCCTCATCTTTCTTCTGTATCGTTCCCTTCCAGTCTCACGAGGTGGCTTCAGATCTAAGGAAATTAGAGATGCTGTGACTAAATTGAAAATGTGAAAATGGGGAGAAAGAGGGGAAAAAAGACACCCAGAACCTCGTCTGCTGCTGCCTCTGAAGGATACAGCTGCGTGTGCTCGTGAAGGGGCAGAGCTGCCTCCTTGACCTCTCCCACTGCCATAACCTCCATGCCACATCACAAGGGAGTCTGTCCAAGGGTTACGCCAACACCTCACAGGGAACATCCCCTGATGGGCATTCCTTGGTGATCCCAAGCTAGATCACGTGGTTTATTTCTTTCTCTCCCCTCAATCTATGCATATTATTTTATCTTTTGGAAGAAAAAACCAGTTTCCTCCTGCTGCTCGGTTCAGAGACATCTCAATGTGTTTTGTTAAAAAAAAGAAGACAGAGGAAGAGTTGCCTTGAAGTCGTTTCAGACAGCTTAAAATATGCTAAGCTTTTGTGTTTCTGCCATATAAATAATGAATCCTCTTACAGCTTCTGAGTCGGGAAAGACGTTGATTTAAGAGGCCTTCAGCTCTGTTTGAGGCTTTTCTGCTTTCGTGCCAGAAAGGGGAGAATGTGACCAGGGACAAGCAAAGTGTGAAGGATAAAGCAGAGTGTGCAAGGAGGACGCAGGATAGGGACAGAAGTGGCACCCACCACAGCCCTGCAGGCACCTTCCCAAGGGATTTCACTTCTTGATTCCCTCTCTGCTCCTTTATTGCAGATTTTGGGAGCTAGAGGTGGGTTTAAATGGAGGGCAAATCTGTGAGCATCTGAGGGATGGGGGCTCATCCCACCATGACCTGTTGGAATGTGGATCTACTGCTGAGCTGGAGCTGGGGAGTCGGGCTGGGTTCGTCAGGAAACAGCAAATCAAGGAGAAGCAAGGAAAAGCTGGCACAGGCTGAGCTGGGGCAGGGGAGCCTTTCCTCCCCAAAGCTGGGTGACAGTGGTAGCTGTGCTGAGGACGTGCTGTGCACCCCGAGCTTCCTCTCCACCTGGCATGGAGTTACCTTGGCATGACTGTTTGAGGTACACAGCACCTACCCTTGCACATCCCCGCGAGAGAGATCCCAAAGGGATTCTGGTCTCATCCAGTATGAGATCAGGGAGTAACTCTGTTCACTTCAGGTCTCAAAGATCTCCCTGGCTTTCTGTTCCACTCTGGAAGCTGCTGGCAAATGTGAAAGCAAAGGGAAAAGGCAGGACGTTGTCTCTGGATTACAAGGTTGGTTGTAAAGCACCAACCAACACTTATGGCTCAGCTCCACTTTGTTACCGAAGTGGGTGGTGAAGAACTTCATGGTTGTTACTTTTGGAGATGTCTCTTCTTTTTTTTTCTTTTTTTTTTTTTTTTAATGTGTTTCTTGCTGGTTTCTACAGAAGTCTGTAGATAATCCCAGAGCTCTCTGGGTCAGTCTGTTGTACCAGGACACAGCCACGATGGATTGTTTTCCCGTGACATGGCTGGGAAGGGCAGAGTTGTGACAGGGTGTCAAAGGGCTTTCAAGAGGCTTGGGCGAGAAGAGGGACTTGAGCATAATTTTGGGGATGGATGGGTGGCTGAATTGATGGATGGATGGCTGAGGGAGCTGGGATTGTTTCAGCTGGAGAAAAGGAGGCTCAGGGGAGACTTTATTGCTCTCTACAGCTGCCTCAAAGGAGGTTGTGGTGAGGTGGGGATTGGTTTCTTATCTCAACTAACAAGGAATAAGATAAGAACAAATAGCCTCAGGTTGCACCAGGGGAGGTTTGTATTGGATATTAAGAGCAATTTCTTCCCCAAGAAGGTTGTCCATCTCTGGCACAGCTGCCCAGGGCAGTGGTGGAGTCCCCATCCCTGGAGGGATTTAGAAGATGTGTGGATGTGGCACTTGGGGACGTGGTTTAGTGATGGTCTTGGCTGTGCCAGGGGATGGTTGGACTCGATGATCGTGGAGGTCTTTTCCAAGCTGAGCAATTCTCTGATTCCATGGATGAATTTCATACTAAAAAGATGAACAGAACTTCTGGTGAACTCGTGACTTTATCCTAATCCCCTGTGAGCTGCCTGTGGGTTTGCATTAGCACAGAGGGAACGCACTTGTGGATATTTACTGTTCCTCCTCATGGCTTTCCAGGTCCCCAAATCACTCACACTTCAGCCAGAGGAAGCCTGTGTTCCTTACACAGAAATCCCTGCCCTTGGCATCTTCTGAGACGAGATTCCCACAAAATGAGGGCTCAGCCCTTCTCACCCAGGGTGCCACCTCCAGGCTCAGCTGCCTCCGTTGATAATCCTAACGTGAACCTGACATCCTGTTGATAATCCTAACATGAACCATCTGATCTACACGCGGTTGAGCCCTGAATCATTAACTGTTCTGGCAGGACAGGACAGGGAACCTGTCAGAGAAGGAGCTGTGCCTCACAGCAACCTGAGGACGTGCCAGGAGTCAGACAGAGCCTAAGGAACGAGGAACAAGCCTGGGTGATGGGATGGGAACAGCGGGGAAGGAGGGGCTTTAGGGGCACTTCTGAGTGTGCTTGGAGCTGGGGCTGGAAAGTCAGGCAGAGCTGGCTCAGGCTGGTGGGCACCATTTTCTGTGGCCCAAAGCATCACCTGGGCTGCTTGGCAGGTCCAAGGTTGGTCACCATCCTTGAAGAGTTGATGTAAACTCGGACCAAGGTCTGTCTCCTCTCCCCATGCCAGAGAAAGGTCAAACCCTCTCATAACAGAGATCACACCACAAAACCCTTGAAAACATCCCAAACGCAGGACCAGGGCAAAGCCTCAGAGGGGCTTTATGATCCAGCCAAAGAAAATCTCTTGAGAAGCCCCAGATACCCAACAACTCTCTGTTTCATAAGTTCCATGTGCAGCAAGGCAGGAGCCATCCCTGCATGCTGCACCGATCATTTCTGCCCTGAAATGTGTGGATTTGGCAGCTCCAGTGATCCCAGCCCATGAGGTCCCAGCCCAGCACCACCTTCGAGATCCCGGCACATCAGATTTCTTATGCTGATGAAGACCTGGGAGTTCTGTCTCCATTCACCACTGCCTTTTTCGTGCCAACCTCCGAAGAATTGCACGTCAAGGTGTAAAGTTGCAAAGGCCTCAAGGTGGAAAATAAGAACTGGAGTGGAGGGAAAGGAGTGTTTGAGCAGCTTCCCAGCACTAAGATTCACTTTGCACTGAGGTGGAGGATAAACACGGATGGAGAATTAGCTCTTCAACGTGCCAGCATCCATAAATCTGGCTAAAGACATTCTGCTACGGGGGTGGAGTGGGGTAGGAAGACCCCAGAAAGGACTAATCCTGTTAAACGATTTGAGGAAACACAAACCACGTGATGAAATTGGATTACCCCAAATAATAGTTAAGCTATTAGTCATGTCTATTGTGTGGCAGGATAAGTTAAGATGATGTAGGCAGGAAAAATGAAATGCAGCATCACTGCCAAAGGGGTAAAAACCCCCGGAGGAGAGGTGACACCTCCAAGCTCATCCAGGACTGGGGGGTGACTCACATCCCCAGTATTTCCCCAGGATAAGCAGTTTTGGCAGCTGGCTGTCATAGCCTGAATGGTTTTAAACTTTCTCCACATACGGGAAAATCAGGAATTTAATGTTGGTAATTCAACTTGGGGAACAAAGTACAATTTTCATATGATTCCATTACTCTGGGGGCAAGGATTCTTAAATCTAAAGTACCTTCCTTAAAGGGAAAAGGAGTTACTGCAAAAGAGGGTGAATTTATGAATTCACAGGGGCAGAAAAACATCCACAGTGGCAAGAGAAGTGCCAAACAGGGATTAATGGGGACAGGATTGGTGCCCAGCCCTCTCATGTGAGGGAGTGGAAGTGGAGGGGGGATTTTAACCAGCAGGATTAAAACATGTAAAGGGTCTGCATTTTGTTTTGATCTGTCAAGGAAACAGCTCGATTTGCAGAAGGAATCACCCAGTCCATGAAGTTTGACGCTTTTCCTTTGAAACAGTAATAGCTTTTCCAGCAGTGCCTCTCTGGTTTCCTTCCAGGGGAGGGATGAGCATCCTCACCAACCCCTCGTGCAGGGAAGGAGCCAGGGGGACATGGTGGGATCAGCTTTGGCCAACCCCTCCCTGCGGCTAAATCCAGCGCCCGTAATCCTCTCGGGTCTGCTCCGCTCCACAGCAATTCCCAGGCACGTGCTCCAGCATGGGATGTACGTGCACCGGGCAGGTTTTATCCCCCACCATCCCCTGGCCAAGCCCATTCCGTGGGCTCCGAGGCCTCCCCGTGTCCCCAGAGCTCCGGAGCTCCACGCAGCACCAGCTGCAGCCCCGGCGGTGCCGGGTCCATTGATCACCTGCACGGCTCATCAGCCCTCTCCAGCTATTCCCCACGGTTGATCAGTCAAGTCATTGACAAGTTAACAGCTTTGTTTACTTCCCCCTCTCGCTTCTGCAGCCAATTTGTTCCGATCACTGTGCTAAAAGACTCTTTTGATTGGTTCCTCACCAAAAATGAACCACGGCAGGTGCACGGACCTGTGAGATGGCTTTAATTGTGTCATCTGGGAGAGAAAAACCTTCTCATCCCCACTTCTTTCAGGCTGTCATGCCTTGGGCAGCACAGACCTGACCCTGGGGTGTCCCTGATCATTCTCCTCTGGTATCCCGATGCTGTCTGCGGAGCTGAACTCTCATTGAACACCTTCAGCTGTGATTTTGGGAGCTCCAAGAAGCCCCTCACGGATTTTCCCACCCATGGGACCTGCTGATGGCAAGGAGGAGATGCAAAACCCAGGCTCTGCCCTTGAAGACTGCAGCTGATGAGCAATCAGCCTCATCCCAGCCTCCTGCCTTGGCAGGAGGGGGAACACCGGAGCCGAGATGAGATGGAAAATCAAGCCAGAGTTTTCCTCTGCATTGAGGTGTTATTATTATCATCAAAATCCCAGAGTGTTTGAAAACAATCCAACCCCAGTGGCAGCAACTGGTGCATCGCAGCGAGCGCAATCAGACACCAAACATGTCCTTGTCAGGGGTAAAAGTCGGAAATTTGGGAAAAGGTGGCAATCTTTCTCCCTGTTTATTTTCCTCTGAAAAAAAGCCATATAAGAAAAAAATAGGCAGGAGGAAATGAGAAAAGCTGGCATCTCTGCATCCAAGCTGTGGCATTGCCACCTTAAGGACCTGAGGTTCACTTCGTGGTGGAGCCAAGATCCCTGTGTTGGGACAGAGGGATTTGGGAAGAGGTTATCACTGCAGCAGCTGTGTGTGGATGGAGACTTGGAAGCCTTTCACTGAGTACAGCAGATACAACACCAAGGAAATACCTTTCCACGTGCTTTCTCCCCCTGTAGTCAGCACAGGTGAGGGCACATTTCAAATCCTGTGTCCAGTTTTGAGGCCCTCACTACAAGAAGGGCATTGAGGGGCTGGAGCGTGTCTAGGGAAGGGACTGGAGCTGGGGAAGGGGCTGGAGCACCCGGAGCAGCTGAGGGAGCTGGGGGGGCTCAGCCTGGAGAAAAGGAGGTTCAGGAGGGACCTTCTGGCTCTGCACAAGTCCCTGAGAGGAGGGGGCAGCCTGGTGGGAGTCAGGCTCTGCTCCCCGGAAAAAAGGGACAGGACAAGAGGAAATGGCCTCAAGTTGCACTAGGGGAGGTTTAGTTGGATATTAGGGAAAATTTCTTCATGGAAAGAAGGTACAGGCTGCCTGGGGCAGTGGTGGAGTCACCATCCCTGGAGGTGTCAAAAAAATGTCCAGATGTGGTGTTTAAGGACATGGATTAGTGTGGCCTTGGCAGTGCTGGGTTAGCAGCTGGATCGATGACCTCCGAGGTCCTTTCCAACAGGAACAATTCCATGGTTCTATGACTCCACAGGCCAGCCCCTGTGCTGGAGAGCCAGCCAGCCCTCAGGCAGGATTCCGAGCGCTCTGCTCAGGGCTCTGCCCTCCTGAGCTTGGTTAAAGCCAGGCTGCAAGGCCCAGCCTTGTCCCTGGGATGGCGCAGGGGTTACCCGTGGCCCGCCCGCCGATAAACGAACCCGCACCGGGAGAGGGGAGGCGGGAGAGCCGCCCGGGGAGCGCACAAGGCCCACGCATCTTCATCAGGGAGGGAGCAGGAGGCAGAAGAGGAACGGCCCCATACATCACCATTATGGAAATGTACCCGTAATAAAGAAATAATGTGTGCCATGCATCACGCCCGAGCCGTGCGGGGGGCACCGGGACACCGCTCGGGCTGGGAGCCTCACTCCATCACTTCTCATAAGGCTGTCACTGGCAGGAGGTGCCAGCATGAGCCAGCCATTGTCCCTGTCCACTTCGGAGCTCCGAAGGATCCTAGAGTATCACCCCCAAAACCCCATCTCCTCCCCGCGGGGCCTCGGGGGATTTGGGGTGGTGCTCACAGCATCCCCCGGGGGACGGCTCTGGTGTGAGGATGGGAGGAGGGGACTGTCACATCACACACTAGGAGCTGAAGGTACTGCTGGCAATAAAGCAACAAAACCCATTCTCTGAGCAATTTGTAGCAATTAATAGCCATTCCCTGGAATGAAATGTTAATTAATTCATTCCCTGAGCCATGCATTTATTTAAGGTATTTGTGGGTGTTCTTGGTACTTTTATTAAGCAATTAAAATGCGTCCAAGAAAATATTTATCCATTTTAAGTAATTCTTAGTAAACACAATTTATATGGCAAGCAACCACTTTATTTTGCATTGTTAATTAAAACCGACGACACACTCCACTTCCCCGGGTTATACTGGAGCAGCCACTCTGCCAGGAGCGCTGGTTCAGGGCTGCTGGCAGCTCCAAAATCCTCCTTAGGAACCTGCAGGGTGGATTTGTGCTGTGCTTGATGAGACATTTCAGAGTCCAGAGAGCCCCAGCACCCCCATGCTGCCCTCCAGGAGTTCCTGTGCTGCTGGAAGGAGCCCTGGCCTGATGAAGACCTTTCTAAAGAAGACTTTGTAGAGTCCTACAGCTTTGCCAGAGTTGGGAATCTATAATTTGTTCACACACGGGGTGTTGAAGGATTACAAGCCCTTGTAGAGCAGACAGAGGGATGGATTTGCTCGGGTGAGCACGGGCAGTGCTCGGTGGATGAAATATGTGTTAGCGATGCTCCTCCATGGACTGACACCCTGAAGGGTTTGTGTGCTCCCACTGTGAGCGTGGGGAACTCTTCCTGGGCTCCACCAGCCTGGAAGCCCAGCCAGAAACAGGATTGTTGGGTAAAAGGGATGGAGCTGCCGGGTAAAACCCCTTGTGCAGAAGGAACCCTGGCTGAGCATCCCACTGAGAGTGTGGGAAGAAGCACGGGTGTGTCATCCCAGATTTCAGCAGGTTTTGTCCAGAAACCTGAGCAGAAGAGGAAAAAACACTGAGACTTGAGAACCAAAACAAAGCCCCAGCATTGCTTAGGAGCTGACAAATCCCAAACTGTCCTTTCTTATTTGCTTGTGTGTACTCTTAGCTGGGAAGCGATCGATGGAGTCAGAAAAATGCTATTTCCCTGAAGAATGTCTCCTTAGAAAAGTCCCTCCCTCCCTCTTCAGTGTTAAAAGGACCCAGTGCAGGTATTCTATTTTTTACTCATTCTTTAATCACTGGCTTTTCAGTGCTGACTGTAATAACCCCTTTGAAACTTGGATCAAAATATCTCTTTTCTGGCTGAAATTTGTTTTCCTCCATCACCTGAGCAAATTCAATTTGCAGAAGATACTGAATTGGGAGGTACCTGATACCCCCTCCAGAGAGGCCAGAGGAAAACAAAGGCACGTTAGAAATATGGAAAAGGAAATAACAGAATGAAACCCAGTCCAGGGGGGAAGAAATGCCTGTCTGGGAACACAGACTGAGATGGTGCTTGGTGAAGAGAAAGGAAAATAAGAAAATGTGCACATCTCTGCTCTGGAGCCAGGCTGGGAGAGCTGGGGGTGCTCACCTGGAGAGGAGAAGGCTCCAGGGAGAGCTCAGAGCCCCTTCCAGAGCCTAAAGGGGCTCCAGGAGAGCTGGAGAGGGACTTGGGACGAGGCCTGGACTGACAGGACAAGGGGGAATTGCTTCCCACTGCCAGAGGGGTCTTGGAGAGGAATTCTTCCCTGTGAGGGTGGTGAGCCCCTGGCACAGGTTACCCAGAGCAGCTGTGGCTGCCCCATCCCTGGAAGTGTCCAAGGCCAGGCTGGACGGGGCTTGGAGCACCCTGGGACAGTGGAAGTGTCCCTGCCCACGGCAGGGGGTGGGATGAGATGAGCTTCAGGGTCTCTCCCAACCCCAGCCGTTCTGGGATTATGACTACGATCTGCGTGGGTCATACAATATGGGACAGTGGGAGAAGGGGTGAATTTGGAGCTGGGTCCTCCAAAGGTGCCTGTTGGTGGTAGAGGGCAGGCAGTGAAGACACCTCACTGTCACCCCATGGTGCCACCCAAGCGGCACAGGGAGGCTGGGATGGGTCCCAGGGCATCCCCTCTGCCGGTGCTACCCTTCTGCTTGCAGAGCCCACAGCAGTCACAGGAACAGGTCCCCACAGACAGCCCCTCGCCTCTCTCCTGGGGCAGGAGGAGCCCCCCTGCCCAGCCCTGTCCCCGCAGCCCCTGCAGTGGAGCCTGGCTCAGGAGGGAAATCAGCGCAAACAGCGACAGGCAAGGTCGTGGTCAGGGCATCCAGGGAGAGACAAAAGGAGGGAAATGTATATGGTCTGGAAAAGACCCTGGGTGGCACATTTGCAATCTATAAATACCTTCAAGGGAACAACATAAACGAAAGGAGCCCCTGCTCTCCAGGCTGGCAGGACCAGGAGCGCTGGCTGGGAGCCAGGCTTGGTGCAATACGGCCACTGGGACAGGAGGAAAAATCGTAGAGAGCCACAGCAGCGGACGTGGTGGATGGGAGCATCCTCCCGACTTCTCTGCTCCGTTTTATTCAGATTCTGTTTATAAATAATAACTGAATGGTTAGTAGGTGAGAAAGACACATTATGGGCTCGTTAAAACCCGGAGTAAGTTGCCTTCTGGCTGTCCACGAGCCCATCACGGGAAGCTTTACAAGAGGGTTATCAGCTGCTGTTATTAAAAACCAATTTGACATTATAAAAGATCTATACTGCTCATTCAGCCACATTGATTTAGCCATGTTAAGCCTTGGAAGACTGGAGCAAGAACCTTGATCTCTGCTGAAGCACGAAAAATTGCTGTTTGAGACACATCTCCGCGCTCGGGAAATCCAGTTTTGCAGAAGCGATGGGTTTTGAACAAATCCATAAAGCACCGTGCCGCGCTTGTTGGGGGTGTCTTCCCAAGCAGCTGTGATGTCAAACAGCTCTTGGAAACCTTGTCCTCTCTTCTGCAACATCCAGAAGGATCTCACCTGAAGGCTGCCCTGCTTAAACCACCTCCAGACACTTCTCCATCTGGTTCCAATTCCTGGTGCCCTTCGTGTCTCTGTTGGGAGGACAAGCTCCAGGCAGGTGCAAGGACATGACCCAGGGAGCCCACAAGTCACTTTTATCCTCCTCTTGAAGCCTCCTTTTTACCTTTTTCACAGCAGGGATGGTGAATTTGTGCAAAATAACCAGGGAATTGCCTGGCACAAGAGAAGCTCTGGATTCTCCCAAAGGTTTGGTGCCACACCCTGTCCCATTGACTGCTGAAAGAAATGGCTTCATGTACCTGGTGCCTTCCTTGAGCACCTGAGGAGCAGAACAAGACCCTCCAGAGGCTGGAAATCCACTCATGGCTGGGACCTCTACAGGGACAAAGTTGTAAAAGGAGCTTAATGGAGCAGAAATATTCCTGACAAAGAGCACAGGGCATTTCCATGCTCACCAGCTGGAGTTTCCTTGTCCCTCTAGCTTTCTACCTTCCTTCCTTGCTTGCTTCCTTTCATTCATCCACAGTTCCTGAGATGTGGATTCAGGCCTTTCTGACCAGCAAACCCAACAGGAGACGACGGGATTGTGTCTCCTCTCCATCCCCCAAGCTGTGCAAAGCTTCGGGGATGAGGTACCAGAGCTCTGGCAGATGGGCAGCAGGGTAATCCATCGGGATGCAGGGAAATGGGATACTGAGATCAGCCTTGCTGGCTGACCCCAAGCAGGCCGCTTGGCTTGGGCTGCAGTTCCCTCTGGGAGGAGAAAGGCGTCACCAAAGCGTCACTGCGCATCCAGACCTTTGGAGCAGCACCGGGAAGGCTCCGCTTGTGCCGGTTTTCCCACACGGAACCTCCCTCATTAACACGTGGAGCGCAGCCCTAGAAATAAACCCAACATCTGCTGATTAATTATTGAAGGGGGAGGCCAGGGAGGAGGGAGGGAGTGGGGGGAAGGTGAAGTGGCCAGTCAGCATCTGTTAGAGGTGCAAAGATAAATGGAAGGCGAGGGCAGGTCAGGGAATACAAATCACTTCCATCCGCCCGGGAATACCTCTCAGAGCGCTGTGTCATCAGCAGGGAGGATGAGCAGGTCACTGGCGGGAGGCAGGGAGGTTCACAGTAGCAGGTGCTCGGGGAATTGGCTCTGGCAGCACTCAGGGTGTTCTCCAGCCTGCCATGGACCAGCATTCCGCTCTCTCTCCAGCCCCACCGAGGCACATCAGTGCCTACAGACCTTCAGCAGGAGCTCCCTGCAGCTCCACTTGTCCTTGGCTGCCTTTGGGGCAGCACTGAAGCGGTGGGGATTCACAGCAGAGTGATGGGAACAAGAAGAGGAGACCCCTGGGAGGACCAGGAGCAGATGCTGCCTGCCTCGAAGGGAACAGCTTTCCCAAAACCACCCCACTGACCCTGCGTGGGAAGCAGCCTCCAGAGCTCCTTCCTCTCTCCAGAGCCCAGCTCCCACTGCCTGCATCTCTCCCAACCCATCCAGCACAACTAGAAAGGGCAGCCCCAAAACAACCAGGCAGAGATTCCTCAGGGAAACCCTCCTCCCTCCAATTTACCTGTCAGTTGTTTGGGGAGGACTATTACATGTTTTTTCCCAGGCTTTTCTTCCCTTCCGCAAAGCGTGGCTGGAGTTTCACACCGCCTGACAGCACCTCCCGCCTTTCCCACCCGTTCCCGAGTGGCAGGTTGCCAGATGGTGCCCCATTAGGTCACATTTGCTCATTGTTTGGCAAACAGCGGCTTAATTCAAGTGCTGAGTTGACAGCTTGTTCTCCAAGACAATTTGCAAGTTGCAGTGTTGCAAATGCCAGCTTGGCTTTTCGGGGGAATGTTATTCCAGCTGCCTTAAAGGGATAAAGTTCTCTTTGACTGGGAAAAAAAAAAAGGAAGAAAAGGGCGAAAGTGGGGGGCAGCAGAAAAGGTTTTTAGTGGTTTCGATGAGGACCAGCAGTGTTGTTGGCAAGCGTTAGGGAAGGGACTGTCATTCCCCATGAAGCAGAGACCCTCCGTGTCCCATTCTTCCCATCACTGTGGCCCTTCACAATCCTAAGGAATGAGGTGTATTCCCAGTGAAACAGGGAAATAGCCATTTTGGTTAATTCTGGAACGGTTTCAGTAGGGATATCCGTGCATATCGCTTTGATGGCTCCTCTCCAAAACCTGTGGCTGCAATCCCTACATCCCCAGGGGAGGGGACGATGCTGAGAACACGCTCGTGTCCCTCCTGAAGTCAGGGGCACCCTGGGTGTGCTGCCCCCCAGCACTGTGACGGGGAAACACAAGCCAGCACCACAACCACGATCTGTTTTCTTCCACAGGTGGGCGAAAAAGGGCCAGGTTATAAAGGAAGCCTCCGGTGACTCCTACGAAACCATCGTGGACCACACCTTCTTCTTTGAGCCCGTGTCCTGCGAGGTCACCAACGCACTGGGCAGCACAAACATCAGCAGGACCGTGGATGTCTACTGTGAGTAACCTGTGGGCTTTAGGCCGGCTTCCCAGGCCGAGCAGAGCTGCTGAAAATCAACGGGAAGGGGACACGGCTCGGTCTGACTTGCCCAGGGTCACCAGGACTGCTGGGCTCTCCTGCAGCTCACACTTTGCAAATGCTCCAGTGGTGGGAGCCATGATTTCCTTACAAGCTCCTGGGGTGGTCCCTGGGGAGCTGCTCCCCCTCGGGTTGCAGCAAGCATCTGTCTCAGGCTGTTCTTTATTTGGGGTTCATCAAGACCTACCGCTGCTGCCTCTGACCTCTTTCTTGGAGGGTTTGTGAGATTGGGAGTTTGGGAGATGGCACCATCTCTGGCAGTAACGCCGGTCTCCTCTGTGCAGTTGGGCCCAGGATGGCGACAGAACCGCAGTCCCTCCTGGTTGACCTGGGCTCGGACGCGGTGTTCAACTGTGCCTGGACTGGGAACCCCTCTCTCACCATCGTCTGGATGAAGCGAGGCTCGGGCGTGGTAAGAACCTCTGTGGGGCGTGGGGCACGTCCAGGGCGTGGGGTGCTGCAGGATGGAGCAGAACCCGTGTGGTCTGGGAGCTCCCGGCTGGATGAATCCTGGCTCCTCCAAATGCAGAGGAGTCCTGAGGGAATGGGAATTGATTTCTATGGTGGTGGGTGTAAGGGCTGAACCAGAGCATCACTTAAAGTGTCACTGACAGGGAGTGGTTCTGCAATTCACCTGCATGTGGTTCCTTCTGGGATGGGCCTTCCCGGGATGGGCCTTCCTGGGATGGTCCTTTCTGGCCCCCAGATCTAGGAGCTCACATCCTGACATGCTGACCCCAGCAGTCCCCGCTGTGGGGAGGAGCCTGGATCTGTCCCAGCAGACTTCTCCACATCTCTTTTGTCCTGAAAAGCGTAAGGAGCTTTGCCAATCGTAATCGCGGCTCAGTCAGCCCCAGGAGGCAGGAGATGCTCTGATCCCTCTTTACAGACAGGAGGGCTGAGCAAAGCCGTGGGAAGCAGCTAAAGGAGGGCTGAGACGTGAAACTCATCCGGAAGCACACACGGGTTTGGGTTTGCAAAGCATCCTTCAGCTTCACCTGGGCAGATCTGTCCTGAAGTGGATGAGCCAACACTGCCATTCACAGCTCAAGGCTGTTGTGGGAGAGCTGAACCCCCACAGAGGGGCTGAGCCCTCTCCTCACCTCCACTCCACAGGGACACTGAGGCAGTGAGGCATTAACTGCTGGGTGTTTTTTCCAAACCATAATGACCCTGGTGAAGGCCATCCCTTGGGAAGTAATTACAGACTTGGGAGAGCTGATGGCTTGAATCAGCTAAGGAATCCCAGTGGGTCAGTAATTCCTGGGTGGTTTCCCATCCTGCAGCTCTGCTGCTGTTTCTCTGGGTTATTATTTCTGTAGGCTCTCACACGCAGACACCGCTGTTGTGTCGAGGTGGCTGCAGGGACAGGGAACACGGGCTGCCTCACCCTCGTGCTCCAGCCCCAGCCCCCCGTCAGGGCTTGCCTTCACTGTCCAGCAGTGCCCAGGCACAGTCACCTTCTCCCTTTTTATCTGCCTCCCTCCAGCTGAGCTCTGCCAGGTTGGAACATCTTGGAGCAGAGTGAAGGAGATGATTCTCCCCTTCCACTCTGCCCTCGTGAGACTCCACCTGCAGAGCTGACTCCAGCTCCTGCGGCCCCCAATATCAGAAGGAACTGCTGGAGAGAGTCCAGAGGAGGCCACGGAGATGCTCCGAGGGCTGGAGCCCCTCTGCTCTGGAGCCAGGCTGGGAGAGCTGGGGGTGCTCACCTGGAGAGGAGAAGGATCCAGGGAGACCCAAGAGCACCTTCCAGTGCCTAAAGGGGCTCCAGGAGAGCTGGAGAGGGACTGGGGACAAGGGATGGAGGGACAGGACAAGGGGGAATGGCTCCCCACTGCCAGAGGGCAGGGATAGATGGGATATTGGGAAGAAATTCCTCCCTGTGAGGGTGGGGAGGCCCTGGCACAGGTTGCCCAGAGCAGCTGTGGCTGCCCCATCCCTGGAAGTGTCCAAGGCCAGGTTGGACAGGGCTTGGAGCAACCTGGGATAGTGGAAGGTGTCCCTGCCCATGGCAGTGGGGTTGGAATGAGATGGTCTTTGAGGTCCCTTCCAACCCAAACCATTCCATGGTTCTGTGGTCTCAGGACAGACCCTCCAGCTGGTGTAACGCAGCAGANCCATGGTTCTCTCAGGACAGACCCTCCAGCTGGTGTAACGCAGCAGAGATGGTTATGCTGGTCAGCAGAGCCACCTCCATCTTCCCAGAGGGACACTGGCAGGGGATGCTGCTTTGTAAAGCCATCCACATCCAGCCATCCCAGTGGGATGTGGGATGGGGGCTGCTTCTTCCCACTCCTAACAGTAAATGATATTTCCATGCCATGTCAGACTTTGGGCTCACCCACCCAGCTTTCCCCAGGATGCTCAGGAGCTGCTAACACGGCTCTTGTAACTCAGGCCTCCTGAAGCTTCCCATCACCCCCAGAAAGCGCCCCCTCCTCTCTTCCAGGTCCTGAGCAATGAGAACAAGCTGACCCTGAAGTCGGTGCGCCAGGAAGACGCCGGGAAATACGTGTGCCGAGCCGTGGTGCCGCGGGTGGGCGCGGGGGAGCGGGAGGTGACCCTCACCGTCAACGGTACCTCCTGCTCCCCGACCCCCATTCCCTCCTGCTCCCCGACCCCCATTCCCTCCTGCTGTGTTCCTGGTGCTCAGGCAGCTCCCGTTCCCAAATGACCCCCTCGGACATTCCCTTTCAGAGCAAATCCCACCCCCAGCTGGATCAGGGAGGGCCCCGCCCTCCAGGCAATTGGAGTAAAGTGGATTTTGCATTTATTTGCACAAGTTAAAGCAAAAAAAAAAAAAAAAAAAGGAACATTAGCACAGCCCTGTGCGGTTCCTTATTATCAGCAGGGGTTTATTGAGTAGCTGGGAGCTGGCAGCTTTAAATCTTTAATAGATTAATCTTGCAAAACCCTCGCAAGGTCGGAGAGTGCTGTTGTCTGTGTTGTACAGCCAGAGAGCTGGGAATTGAGTCTGGATCCGACTCCAGCAGCCTAATCACTCTCTCCAACCCACGTGAGGATACCTGTGATACCTGTGAGGATTCCTGTGAGGATTCCTGTCAGGATACCTCCACAGCTGCTCGGGGCTCACCCAGCACTGCGTCAGGGCGTGCCCTGGACTCACACCGAGAGCTCTGGAGTTTAACGATGCTCTGGCCAGGACCTCGCAGCAGCTGGTAACAAATTTCAGCATAAATATGGCAGGGAAAGAGCCAGGCAGCCTGCAAACAGTGTAAACAGAGGATGCATTTTGCATTGTCGCTCACCTGCCTGGCCAGCTGGAAGGTTTCAGTCCCCACTCACTGTCACACAAGAAGAAAATAAGCAGGAGGCAGCCCAGGCAGCAACAAGCATTAATTTCAAACACAAGTAAGGCGGACAGTGGATGCCCCATACCCAGGAAACATTCAAGGACAGGCTGGACAGGGCTCTGAGCAACCTGATGTAGATGAGGATGCCCCCGCTCATGCAGGGGGGTTGGACTGGATGACCTTTAAAGGTCACTTCCCACCCAAACCATTCCACGATTCTATGATCCTAGAAAGGGAAGCCTAGGGTGGCACAGCAGGGACTGAAAACCAACCTCGGCTTAGACTCAGCTCCTCTGCGCCTTCATCCTCCTTCCCGGCAGCTGCTGGGTTTTAATTACAAGGAAATGAGCTCACGGAAAACAAAGCAACAAATTAGCTCGAAGAAGCTGCTCCTTCCCTGGCTCCTACCAGGCACAGAGATGCCCTGAAAGCAGCGCTGAGCTCTCAGCAGGCTCGGGGCATTCGGAGCGTGCAGCACAGGAAAGCTGCTCTCCAGAGCTTTGCAGCTCCTGCCTGCCAGAGCTGATGAGGAGCAAATGAAATCCATGCGTGGGATTCACTGCTCAGCCTGGAGCATCTCTGCCTGCAGCATCCCATCCCTTGGGATGTGCTGCTGGGGGCTTGCTGCACCCCGGAGGTGACAACGTTGGGACATGCCACCACAGTGTTGGACCGAGGGAGAATCCCACACCTCCGGGTCAGTATGGTCTCCTGGCCCCCCACGTGAGGAGAACCGAGCCCCTGAGCAGCGTCCCCAGGTCCAACATCCAGCAAACACCAGGACCTGGCAGCCCGTCCTGCGGCGGGAGCAGTGCTCCAGCTCCGGAGCACGGCACGGTGTGTCTAATCCAGCTAATGAATTCTGCTGGAAGCCTGCTCTGCTGTAATTCAAGGGGAAGTTGAATGCCTCATATTTTGAAGTGATTTTAAATCCAGGGTGTGATACAATTGTCTTGGTATTACCAGATGCCTCCCTCTGCGGGCTGGGATTTGTCACAGAAAAATTGGGCATTGAGAAGTGTGTGTTCCAGGCTGGCTGCGCAGCCCCTGCTCAGGGTGGTGGGCATGGGGTGGCTCATCCATCCCACCGAGCACAGGGACCCCGACTCAGGGATCATCTGACCCAGTCTGAGCCTGCAGTCCTACCAGCCCATCCACTCCCCAAATTTTCCAAGATCATGGCGGGACGATGGTGGCGTGGGACTGAATCCTCCTGCCCTCCCCACCCAGCCTCACCAGACAGGTCTGTGGTCCCAGAGCAGCCCAGTCCTGTGCCAGAGCCAAGGCCACCAGCCTGCAAGGAAGCAGATAGGATTCAGAGTCTGGTGAGTGGGAAGGAGGATTATGCAAAGCAGCAGCGTTTGGCAGGGCCGGAGCAGCAGAGGCACGAGGGAAGGCAGGAACTTGGTGCCATCATAAATCAGCCGCAGTTGGATTTACAGCCAAAGCCTCTCGATGCTCCTGACTGCACCCAGCCTGGTCACAGCTCCCACCCCGGCAGGAGAAGCCCCCCAAGATCACCCTCACGGGTGGATCCCATCTGTCACTGCATTGTCGGGGCTCGGCAGGGACCACCACCCCTGCCCACCTTGCTCTGCAAGAAAAGGTTTGCTGGAAGGGCTGGACAACTCCAGGTGACTAATTCAGGATATAATTTGCCTGGGATTCACTCCAACAAGGAAGCCAAACATGCCTAAGAGCTGGGAAGGGCTGACCTGCCACTCCACTTGGTCAGGAGCATGTCATGGTGTCAGGAAGGGTTCAAGGCGAGGTTGGAGCAGCCTGGTGTAGTGGGAGATGTCCCTGCCCATGGCAGGGGATCTGGAATGAGATGGGCTTTAAGGTCTTTTCCAACCCAAATCATTCTGTGATGGCCCTTTGCAATATCAGGCAGCACCAGCCAGGCCAGGGCTTCTCCAGGAAGCAAGGAGTTAAACCAAACTCTCCTGCCAAACCTTCTGAGTGCTTGGGAGAAAGGTTCAGATGGACTTGAGCAGACTGGAGAAACCAAGGCCATCTTTTCATTCCTGAAGGCTCCTGCCTCAGACTTCTCTTTTGTGTGAGCCGCCAGGACTGCACAAATAAATTGGCACCGAGGTGCTAAAAATAACCTCCACCAATAGCTCCATCATTTATATCCATAGCAACATTGCTTAGAGCCTTTTCCCTGCCTGTGGGCTGTCTCACACTCGGCGCTGAATGCCAAGCTGGAGATTGGCAGCTTTCATAAGGAGCCAGAGCCTGGTGGAGAATCAAACGCTGGCCCCAAATGCGAAGAGGCTGCAACTTCGTGCTATTATTTCTGGGCATGTTCATCTCACAAATGGTCTTTAGTCATCTGCTATTATCATGATGATAAGCCTTCGACTCTGAACTCCTGAAGCAATAATAAAAGCCAAAGCCATTGGCATTTGTGCCATTTAAAATCCACTCGCCTTGGGGAAAATGATCCTTTTAATGATTATTAAGCCATTTTTCTCTAGCATCACCCAGTCTTGGAGCGCTTCCAGAATTTATAAGTAACACACAACCATCAAAATGGAAAGGGGATGGTTCTTTTTGTTACTGTTTAGGCCTGGCCTGCAGATCCCATCTCTGCTCTCACCTCTGGGATCATCAGGTGAGCAGGAGCATCACTGACCACAGGAGGCTCATCAGGCAAAGCAAGGAGTCACCTCCACTGAGACCCTTGGGAAAGCTGGGCTCTCAGCGATGGGTAAATGAGAACTCACACCTTGGGATCATGCCTGGAACAACATCTTGAGCATCTAGAGAGAAAAATACAACAAAGTGTCTTTTTTTCTTCTTCTTCTTCAATGAAAAAGGGCACAGAAGTTTTCCACTATCGTACCGCTATGCCCGTTACGTTAAAACAAGTCCTGACCTTCACGCCCAGCTCCTGCTATTCCTGACGTTGATGGCGGCTCCCTTCCAGCAATAATTTCCTGAGCTGCCAGAACCGTGGTCACTGGTCAGTGAATTGTGCTTCAATGAGCTTGTTGTCCATCTATCTCCCCCCTTGGAACAGTGTAAGGAAGGAAGAACAGGGCTGTGCCTCAGTGGGAACTGTGTGGGGACTGTGCAAGGTTGGTGCAGGAAGGGGTTCCTGGGGTAATTCCAAAAGGAGCTGTATGTACGAGTGCACCGGAGTGAAGGATTTAGGGGTTTGGGACATTTTTGTGCATTATGGAAATTTATAAATGGGTGATTTGGATGACAAACCAGGCAAGTCTTTCTCCCCACTTTACCGCAAGTCCCTGAGGCTTTTCTTAAAGGAACACATCGGGTGTAGGGCAGGAAGGTGGGGAAAATGGGGAAAAAATCCACAAGTCTGTATTTACATAAACCTGGTGACAACTAAACCAGGAGTGACAACCCGGAGTGAACACCTGAAATTCCTGAGCTGGAGCAGGGGGAGATCTGCCACCCCTGCCCTGCAGCCCAGTTGTTGCTGTTTTCTTTTCTACCAGCAGCAAGCCACTCATGGAAATGCAAATCTGCTTTAATTAAAGAGGTTAATAAACAGCAATTAGGATCCCACCTCTTATGTTGCTCCCCCAGGGTGATCAGGGTTGTCAGAAGAGTGGGGAACACACGGATCCCACCAAGCCATGTTCTCCTCTCCCACCCCTTTTCTCCCAATCACAAGAAGTCCACCAAGGCAGGACAAGGACATTTCTCATCCCAAGCCGGCTCAGCTGGTGTTTGGCCTCGTATTGCTCAGGAAGAGGTTTCCTAGCCAGGCTGGACTCCTTCTGGCATCCAAATGGGTGTCAAGGTTTTTCCAGCATAAATTTCTGCACCACATTGGGCAGACTGAGTGCAGGTCACTGACGGGGCCTTGCAGGTACCAGCTGCGCCTCCTTCTGCCCTTGGGCCACTTCCTTGAGCCTCTGGGGAGCAATTAGTGCAGTGGTTGCCTAAGGAACCTGGAAGAGCACAGAACAGGAACACCAGGTGGGATGGGATCCTGCTTTGCTTCTGGAGCAAACAGCCCTTCTCAGAGGCCAGGCTCACCAAGGAGATGGGGGCAGGATCATTTACACCAGGGATGGGGGGACAGAGACGGGGACACGCTGCCTTGTGGGGTCTTTGCAGAAACCCGGCAGAGCCCCAAACCCCCACTTGATGTCCTTCTCCATCACAGGAGGTGATGGGGCTCTTACTCCATCCCTGCCCCTCAGAGATGGACCCCCACGTCCCTCGGGGGCTCTGCTAACACCCCCCATCCCCTGCAGTCCTGTGGGGTGCCAGCAGCCTCTCCTGTCTCCGCAGGGCCCCCCATCATCTCCAGCACCCAGACCCAGCACGCCCTGCACGGCCAGAAAGGGCAGATCAAGTGCTTCATCCGCAGCACTCCGCCGCCAGATCGCATTGTGAGTAGCACCCCGGGGCACGGCGGGTGCCTGGAACGCCTCGGGGTGCCCCGGGCTCACCCCTCTCTCGCTTGGCAGGCCTGGTCCTGGAAGGAGAACGTCCTGGAATCGGGGACCTCCGGGCGCTACACAGTGGAGACGGTGAGCACGGACGAGGGGGTCATCTCCACGCTGACCATCAGCAACATTGTCCGGGCTGATTTCCAAACCATCTACAACTGCACCGCCTGGAACAGCTTCGGCTCCGACACGGAGATCATCCGGCTCAAGGAGCAAGGTGGGCACTGCTGGGGAGCTGCTGGGGGCTGGGGGGCAGCGGGAACGAGCGCCTGGCCGGGCTGTGAGAGTGGGGAGATGCTGTGAGAGGCAGGAGGAGCTCGGGAGAGATCTTGGGATGCCAAAGAGGACATGAGGAAGGACGGTGACAATGCTCCAGCTGTGCTAGCTGTAGGATTGCATCCTTAGTGTACGTGATCTTGGCAGAGGAGCAGGAGCGGGGATAAGCCCTGCAAAGTCTCTTCTTGTTAAGGTATTCCCGATTTTACCTGTCCTGCTGAAGCAGGAGGGTATAGGCTGGTCCTGCACCCCTCACTCCCTGTCCCACAATACAAGGTGATGCCACTGCCCCAGGCTGGGGGATCATTTACAGCCTTGGAGAAAGAGGAGTGGCTGCTCCCAGCAGACCCCACTGCTCCACAGTGATGGGAGTGAGTGGGAGGAAAGCGTTTGGGCTGGTGGCAACCCCGCATCCCGGCCACCAGCCACGGTGCCAGCACGTTTTACAGGGCTGGGCTCACACATCCAGCAATTCCCAGGGGATGGCCAAGGGATTTCCACTCTCAGGGCTCTCCATAGCAAGGGAGGGAGACGGCTTGTGTGAGGAATGCTTGGCTCCTGGAGGAACTCCAGTTCTCCTCTATTTTATTGAATGCCAGGGCAGGCAGGTGGATTGTTCTCGTTAAGCCGTGATTTATAGGCAAGGCTGGCGTCCAGATTAAATCAGAGCTAAATGAACCCCTTAAAATTAGCCTTGGGCTTCTTCCAATGCAAACAGAGCCAGTGGTTTTCCAGGTCGTCTGCCAGTCAGCGGGAGCGCTCGCGGCGAGCCCGGGTCCCGGCGGAGCCGGCTCCGAGCTCAGATCCACGCAAGGGGACAGCCCTGCAGGGGCAGGGGGACACCGCAGGGTGGCAGAGCCCGTCCCCTTCACGGGGACAGCCCCGGAGCAGAGGGCTGAGCAGAGGGCTGAGCGCTCAGGAAGGCTGCGGTGGGCGCGTGGGCTGTGCAAGGCTGTGGACACTTGCTTTATTTTCAAACAGGTACGGAAATGAAATCAGGAGCTGGTATTCAAGCAGGTATGGAAATCATGAGCTGACGGTGAATGTGAATTGTCCCCAGCCATTACCACACCTGAGGGCCGGGCGTCCTCCTCCTGGCCCGGCAGCTTTCCACAGGGCAGGCAGGGCAGGAAGGGGCGTAGGGAAGCTGCAGGGCAGTGACTGGGGCAGGACTGGGAAGCTGGAGCAGTCCAGTCTCTCCTATGCCACTGGCCCGCTCTGGAAACCAGCATTTTCTGTGCCCCAGCTCCCCAGTCACTGGGAGGGGATGCTGTTACTCAGCCACGTTTAAAATGCTGTGAAAGTCCCATAAAGTGCTATTTTGGGACAAAAAAAAGAGGGAGAAGTACATGTTTCCAGGGTTGCTTGCAGACATCAGCTTGTTTCAGCACCGTGGGAGAGTGCTGGCCAGCATCCACTGGCACCAGAGCAGGTTTGGATGGATCTTAAGGCAGATGCTGTGGGATGTGCTGCCCTTGTGGTTCCTCATCCTGTGTCCCAGAGCAGAATTCCTGGGAGAGCCAGCAATCTGTTCCTCCTCATCTTACCCATCCCTTCAGGACACATTTTACCATCCCCACCCTTCCTGTCACTGTCCCTTTGCAATTGCCTTTATCCCAGTCCAGGAGAGGCCTGGACACTTTCCCCACCCCATTCCCTGCATGATTCTCCATCATCTTCATCCCCATCAGCACCTACTTCTCTCTGAGGTCTGTACTGCAGATCCCCCCAAAGCTTAGAGCCAGCCAGCCCTCCCAGGGTCTCCAGGCTCCTGTTTCTCCACCCTCTGGCTCCATATTCCCATGGGAAGGCCCAAAATATCCCATGAGGAGTTCCCACTGTTGGCAGGAGCACTGCCTAGCAGGTGGCCTCAGAAAATCCCAGTTTCTTCTTGCCACGGCTCAGCTGGTGTGCTGGAGGATGCTGATTCTAGGGTGAGCTCCTCGGGGAGCCGGACCCAGCTCCAGCATCCTCCCCCTGCGCTCCAGGCTGAGGCTGCAGAGCACTGAGGGAGTTTGCCTTTTCACTGCCTGGGTGCTCTCATAGGTTTGGTGATGGATTCAGTGCCACTTGAGTCACGTCACCAGTGGCCCAGCCTGAGTGACACGTGGCACATCAAGGAACCAGCAGGCCCTGGCAGGAAATTCATGAGCAAGCCAGAAAGTGAGAAACATCAGCTGTGTGTGAGCACAGCCTGAACTCAACCAGTGCCACATTTTTATCCCCCTGCAGTTCCCAAATTAGGGCTCAGGGCCCAGGAGCCCCATGGCTAAAGGGTAACACAAAGTGACTTTAAAACCTGTCCCAGCTGGCATTAGGAAACAACAAAGACACCCTTTGCTGACTACACAGGGGGTGCTGGTGGAATGACCAATCCCCCCAGTCCCACCAGTAAGGATGTGTGCCCCTTAGGAAGGGTGAAAGGCACAGGTGGTATCTGTGGTCTCAGGGCCAGGATGAAATTCGTGCCCCACACCAGCGGGCAGTGGGAATTGTTCCTGTGTCACCCAGTCAGGTGGCAGCCGTGAAGATGATGAGTTTTGCTTCTCCACTGGGTCACCCCCAGGGTCCAGCAGCATTCATGTCCCCCATCTGCACAGACCTCTCAGGAGGACCATCTCTCTGCATCCACTTTTCCATAGATTCATCCCATCCATTTCCAAGGCAAGGGCTCCAAGGAGAAAACATCTTGCAAGGAGGTGTCCAGGGAAGTGGTGAGGCCACACTCACTCAGCTTATCTGGCCATCCTGGACAGGGTTATCCCTGTTTTGGTTCACAAGAGCCTACAGGGTGCTTAGAAAGAGAAGGATTGGGGACCTAGAGATACCTGCAGCTTTGAGAGAGAGGGTCTTTGGGATTAGTTTTCATCCCAGCCAAGGCAGGCAATTTGTGGTACCCACAGCTTTGGTGTCTTGCAGTGGGAGTGCTGCCTGTGACTGCCCCTCCCTGATCCAGGGAGCACCAACCCAACACTCACTGTTAGGTCAGAGCTGTGCCTGGAGGAACTGGAGGCACTGAGCAAGGAGACCTGTGTGGGTAAATCAGCTTTGCTGGCTGAGCCATGGTCCGAAATCCCCGCCAGGAACTCGGCTACAGAGTTCTTGTAGGCAGAAGGATGTGAGGATGCATCCCCTGCTCTGCCTCCCGCAGGCCCTGCCCCACGTCCCACCCCACAGTGCTCAGCCCCAGCATAGGCCACCCCTCCTGTCCCAGTCTTTGTAGCACCCTCAGGAATTTGGGAAGGATGACAGTTGATAAGCCACAGGAGAAAGCAGGAAACTGAGATATAAAACAGGCAGGGGCTGTGAATGATGACTCTTGGGTTAAGTCATCCACCAGCCTGTTCGGATGCCATTCCTCTTTCTTAATAATATTAACACACGGCCTTCTTCTGCACTTCATCCTTTAGAGATGCTCATTCATTAACCTACAGGGCACTAACGAGAGCAGTTGTTAACCTGCTCCTCTGGCTCCCCCCTTCTCTCCTCCCAGGGGAAACTGAGGCACAGAACAAGCAGGGTTGTACAAACTGCAGCGTCCCATGGGCAGCCCGTGCTGGCGTCACCACACAGGGACAGGGGAGCAGGGAAGGAGGCCCCAAAACCCTCCCTGGGCTCATCACTGAGCCACTTGCCAGTAGCCAGGGGTGGGTCCCTGGGGGAAAAGCCACCTCTGTGACCTTCATCCCACTTCATGCCTCCTGTCCTTCCTCTTGCAGAGTCGGTGCCGATGGCGGTGATCATCGGAGTGGCCGTGGGGGCCGGCGTGGCGTTCCTGGTGCTGATGGCCACCATCGTCGCCTTCTGCTGCGCCCGCTCCCAGAGGAGTAAGTGTCACCCCCGGCCACCCTGCGTCCCTGTGGGAAGGGCTGGGGGCAGAACTTTGGGGAGAGGGAGAATCAAGTGGGCCAGGGAGAAATCAGAGCCTGGATTTACTGACATGACTGAATTTACTTTGTCAGCACAAGCTGCTTCTCATGTTGGTCTACCAAGTGTTTGCTGCGAACAGCAGCCCTGTGGGAAGAGGGAAGGGTTTATGGAAAAATGTGCCAGGGTAACTGCTGATCCCTGTGAGCAGCACAGGCAGCTCAGGAGGTGTGCAGGGGACCTCTTAATCCCTCCCTTGGAGAAATCCTGGTGTCCAAGAGGGAGAAGCATCCTCACTGTGCCACATCGGTGCTTAAAAACCCTCCACAGTTCTGCTTCTGTTTTAATTCCAATTTTCCTGACATGCATATTCCTAGTGGGAATGGCAGCCAGCAGAGGGGTTTTTCATGCCACTTGTGGGTTTTGGAGCCTGGTTGCAGTGGAAATACAAGTTAGGGTGACATTAGAGATGCAGGTGGAGAAGGAGGAGAGGGAAACAGTGTGACATCGTCTGGCCTCATTAAAAAGACACCTGGAAATTAAAGGAGGATTGTTGGCTCCATGAAAAGGCACCAAACCAGGAGGGAGAAGAGTATGATTGTCTGGAGCATTCCAAGCCTCAGGGGAGAGGAGGAGATCCTTGGCGCTGCTCCCGGCTCGCGAGACGCGTGGTACGGATGCCGGGATGCCAAGCTCTCCATGGGTGTGCCAGAAAACCCAGTTGTTGTTCCTTTATGTTCCTCCCCCTCGGTGGTTTGCAGAGCCATCAAAGACACCAGGCTGCTCCCAGGATCGGAACGGACACACGGCCCCCCACTGCAGAAATGTGTTTAATTTTCAGAGCGATAATGGTGCCTCTCCCTCTTTTATCGCGTTTTTTTGAACTCTCACAGCCTCCATCAGCAAGAATTAATGAATTAAATGGGCGAAGTCATTAATCTTGCTTTTTGGGGAAGGATTCCTGGTGGACAGGACCCAAGACCAGGCCAGTTTGACATCGTGGAGATCATTTGGCAGCCGTGGACAATTTGAGCACATGAAGGAAGCAGGGCCAAGCCGCATTCCCACGTCCACGGGCTGTGCTTTCCCCACACATCCTTTGGAGCAGGGCAGAGCGTGTGGTTGGTTATCTCCCTCGCGTTTGATGGAACCAGATGGTGCAGGGCTCTTCACAGGACACACGATTTCACAGGAATGCCATGACAACAGATCCCTGCCGTGGTGAAAACGCCAGGGTTTAGTCCCTCACAAGCTGGAGGCGCGCAAGGATGGGCTGCTCTTCGGGGGGAAAGCCAGGAAGGGACAACCCCATCCCAGCCAGATGCTATGTGTGATTTATCCCAGCGGTAAATAGGGAAGAAGAGGCATTTTCCTCATGAGGACTGGGAAGATACGTACTGGCAAGAGGGCACTGGGGACATGGTGGCAGGGTTTGAAGTCCCTTCCCTCTGCTGTGCTTCCAGTGCTGTCCCACTTAGAAAGGGCTTTGGGTCTCGATACACTGCAAGCTGCTGGGTCTGGGCTTCTTCCCTGCTCCCCTGCTCCTCAGCTCCTCCCGCAGTGTGATTCCCTGGGGACAGGTCTGCAGCACTCCCCGGCACAGGTCCCTGTGCTTCCCACAAGCCCTCATTGCCACCTCATTTTGGGATCAGAGTAAACAAGAGGGGATCATCCAAGAGATCAGCAAAGATCCCTGCCCTGATCTCCCTCCCCTCCCCTAATGGGAAGGGAGGAGCCAGACCCAACTGGGCTGCAGGTGCAATTCCCCAGCCTCAGATCCATGCACGGGGTTCTGGTGGCTCTGGGGCTGCTCAGTTCCCCTTCACATGGCCCCAAAAGCCACTTGGAGCTACCAAAACAGAGTCTCTCCTTGGTTTTTTGTGGGAGCTGGGAGCATCAGCAGCTGAGCCAGTCCCCCGGTGACACTCGGGGTGGAGAATCCTGCAGGGGAGGACTTGGATGTGCCAAGTGGATGGGCTTTTACCCCAGTTTTGTGGTGCTGATGCCAGCTGGATGCTGTGGGCACTATCTCCAGTGGCAGGAAGGTAGGAGCACCGGGCTGAAAGGTGAGGAAAGGAATTTCGTCACAGTGTTGTGTGATGAGCAGAGGTATTACAGAGATCAGCTGAGGAATGATGGGCCTGACAGAGCACTTGGATATCAGGAGAAGGACTCATTTCCTGCCAGGATGACTGCAGATTCCTCTCCCGAGACAGATACTGGAGCGTGGTGGCATCATTTACAACAACAGCGTGGTGCAGGCTGCAGGAACAGTTGTGTGGAAGGGACACAACTCTGTGTCCAGCAGCAACTCAGCAGAAGGAATCTCCTGACCCAGCCACTGACCACAACTAACTGCACTGGGGGAGGCGATTCCTGACCATATTTTGGGGAAATGCAGCAAAAAAAAAAAAAAAAAAAGGACCAGGTGCAGACACACCGAGCCTGGAGGCTCTGGAAAAGAAAAAAAATTACTTTACTGCACATCTGTTGTTGTATCTTCAGTGACTTAACGGCCCGGAGTTATTTAAGGGGGAGCACTCCTGGGAGAAGAGCTGCAAGACAGTGATTAGCTTCTCCTTGTGATTAAAGACAGAGGCTCCAGCACCAGGAACGTGGTCCCAGCAGGAAAAAAATAAAAGGAAAAGCCTTTGCCTTGTGTCCTGAGACTTGGAGAGGTCCGGGGGCTGCAGATATTGAGGGCAGGGGATGCCGGGAGAGATGAATTCAAGGACACAGCTCCGAGCTGGTCTCGGTTGCATCGTTCAGTTTGGTTTAGAGATAAAACTCCTGTCTGCCCCTGCGGGGTCCAGCCTTTTCTGGACTGATCCCTGCAATCCTGGCTTGGCAGGGCGCTGCCAGTTCCATCAGCTGGAGGTAGATCTGACAAACTGGTGGTTCAAGGCAGTTTTTGGGTCCGGGAGGGCTGGCGCAGCCATCCTGGGAGGTGAGAGCCGGATCCGTGGCTGGGGCCCGGCTTCAAAGCTGTTGAGGTCTCGCAGCTCAGATTTGCCTCCATCTCTGCTTTTGATCTCGGCTTTGCGCCGCCGTCTCTGCTCCCGCTGCTCCTCGTCTGTGGTTTAATTCTGCTAAAATGACTTGTTCAAAGCACGCCTGACACCTTCAGGGAAAGCGGGGAGTCTCTCCAGGAATATTTCTCTCTTTGTCATCTCCAGGCTGCTTGGAGATGACAGAACCATCCCTGGCTATGTCTGTGCTCATTGCTTGGCCTTTTCCATATGTGTCTGCATCCCAAACTGGGGAAGGCTTTTCTCAGGGGTTTCCAGTGCCTGGGCAGAGCTGGTCCATCCCTCAGGAGCAATATTTCCTAAGGATCATGGGATGTCCATGGCTGGACAATGATCCCACTCGCTGTGAGAGCAGTTCTGCTGCAGACCAGCCCCTGGCAACAGCACTGTGAGTGTGGTAGAGACCAACAAAGCTCCCAAAGGAATTCCTGTAGGAGTCTGAGTGCAGATACCTTATGGCAATGCAAATATTGCTCCTCCAGCTCTCCGATGGGCTTGCTGAGCCAGGTTTAATTTCCCTGATGCTGCCAGGCATCCTCAGCCGGGTCCCCGTGGAAGCTCCACCGTTGCCTTGGATTAACCCCCTTCTCCATCTCCCTCTTTTCCCAGATCTCAAAGGTGTGGTTTCTGCCAAGAATGATATCCGCGTGGAGATCGTGCACAAGGAGCCGGCCTCGGGCAGGGAGGCAGAGGAGCACCCGACCATCAAGCAGCTGATGGTAAGGAATTCCTTCCCCTCCCGTAAGGGATTGCTCCGGGCAAATATTTGATGGTAACGAGCCCAGGCACGTGTCGTTCAATCCCATAATAACCACTCAAGGCAAAGATGCTTTTACAGAAATCCTCCTCTTGACATCCACATCCTCCTGCCATAAAATCTCCTCGAGTGAAACGTGGCTAATGAGGAGGGAGAGCCGGGAGGGGTTTATTGCAGTGGTCCTGCTGCCCGCCGGGCTAATTGCAAAGCAGATTTGCCACCTCACACCTGGAAAGCTGCAGAGGGCAGGGAGACACGCAAGGGGGGAGCACGAGGTGGTAACGAGCTCATTAACCAGCGAGGGCTGCGCCCAGAGCGCTACCGGCAGAAGCAAGGTGTGCGCACAGGGCTGGATGCACAGCCGGAACGCCGGGGTGTGGGGCCGGCCTCACCTGGGTCTGTAACAACCGGGGAGGTGTCACCTTCCCACGGCCACTGCCCGCACCCGAGGGGACCAGCAGACACGGGCAGGGCAACAGCTGGATGCTTGAGATCCCAGGAAACTCAGCTGGAAACTCAGCACATCCTCACCGCGGGCCCTCTGACCGTTCTGTGTCCCAGCCTCAGTTTGCCTTTGCTTTCCCTTGCTGGTGACACACAGAAGCTGAAAAATGGCAAAGAAAGGCGAGAGGCTGTAAAAAAAGGAGAGGAAAGAGCAGATGGGAAAAGGAGAAGGGATGGAAGAGGCCAGAGGCTGCTTCCCAGGCTGCTGGGTGGTTTTTTCCTCCTCTAACACTCCGTATTTTGGGCAGCACTTGTATGTCTTGTCTGCAAAAGCTGCTCCATGAATGTCTGGTAGGAAGGCAAGGCTGAGCATGGCAGGGTGAGTGGAATTGCTTGCTGCAATTGTTGGGATTGCCAACAATTAGACAGCCAGGGAGCCTTGAAACGATGAGGCAGAAGGAAGTGGAGATCTGGCACCTCATCCCAGCACTGCTGAGGTTTCTGTGCAAGACCTTTCGTTCCCAGTAGGGCTTTGCCCTGAGAAATCTGCAAGCCCACAGTGGGATTTGCAAGGCTGGAAGGACAGAGGAGGCTGGGATTGGGTTTGGAGCAATCTGCTGGGATGAAGGGGAAGGAGAAGCTTCCTCTCCATGGGACCCTGTACATCATCTGTGTGATCAGTGGTGCCAAGCCCAGATCTGGTTCCCACAGGAGCATCTGGGATCATCCCAAATGCCACTCCAGACTTCCACCAGGCTGGAAGCACACACAAAGCCTCAGCACAAGAGGCACACACGGAACATTTACCACTGTGAGTAAATGAGGAAGAGGATGGTCATGGGAGGCCGGGCACAGGATCTTGAAAGCCGTCCTGGGGACTTCCCTAAGTTATTTGCCAGAGCCAGAGGGTGATTCCACATCACCGTGTGCCTTGGTGAGGCTGGGAGCGGAGCAGGGCAGAGCACGGTGCGATGAGGATGCTGGCAGGTGGAAATGGTGCCGGAAAAAATGACAACATTTGTTTGAGAGCTGGGGGACAATGCCTTACAGGCAGAGGTTATGGAGCTCCTGGGTTTATCAGCCAGACCTGTGAGAGGGGGTTTGGTCACAGCACTTCGTGTGTAAGTGCAAGCAGGGAAGGAAAGCTGAGTGCTTTCGGATACGACACGACAGAGACTCAGCCTGGCTGCTGGACCGGGAGAGGGCCATGCTCCCCCTCTCCTGGCCGAATCCAGGCATTTCTCCCAAGAATGCAGCAGATGGAAATAACACCGTTGGATCGGCACCACTCAGGAGTTGGAAGAGAGATTGTCCATGGTCTCTGACCCTGACAAACCTCTGCCTGATAGGAGGGTTTGGCACCAGCTGGGACATCCTTCCTGCAGGGAGAAGGCATCAAAGTCACCTCCCCTGCCTGGACCAGAGCCTCTGCACCCTCATCTGCCCTCAGCAAGCACATTCCCAGGAAATACTTCCCAATTTCTCCTCTCCTCAGAGTCCAAGGAGACCCCCGCTCTCCTTCATCCATCTCCTTGCTGTGTCCAACAGCCAGTGTGGACATCCTCCTCCGGCCATCAGACACCCAACTTTTGGATGCTAAACAGATTCCTGATAAAAGGTTCCAACTTTGTCGGTGATTAAAAACTTCCTCCTTGCTAATGAGCAGCAACGAGACCTCTCCAGCAGGAGGAGGAGGGCAGTGCCCAGCACCTCCCTGTCCTTACCCCAGGACTTTCCAGGACTCTCCCTCCTCCCTGTGCCATCATTATTCCCTCTGCTTTCCCATTTGCCGTCTCTGAGCATCCTGTGAGATCTCCATCTTTTGAGATCATCTCCTCGCCCTCTCCACTGTTCATCACACCTTGCAGCTTAATGGCAACTGTGACTGTCATTGCCATGCCCGGGGCTCAGGATCATTAATGTGGATGTTAACGAGGAGCAGCCACGCTGGCAAACTGCTCCTCAAACAGCTCCTTGCTGCTGCCTTGGCACTCCCCATCCCGGCCTCTCAGCCGAGCCCCTGAGGTCCAGCACAGCCTGACCTGCTCCTGCTGAATTTCAGGATCCTCAGCACCGTGGATGTGCCTTTGCTCATTGGTTTCCCACCATGTCCCCCTTTGCTGGAGAATTCCTGGCCACAGAGTGCCAGCGTGACTCTCCTTCCCTACAAACGCTGGTTTGTCATTCTCCAGCCATCTGTGACCTCGGCAGCTCACGGTGCTTTTCACAAATAATTATTCATGCATCTATAAATTCATTAACACCTTAGGATACGCGTCACACTGCCTGATTTGCATATGTTCACATTGCCTCAGCACCATTCCCACCCCCTGCTCCGAGAGCTGTTCTGCCAGGCAGTGCCTGCGGGCAGGGAAAAGGCTGCCAGCTCTGCTGGTTGGAGGCGAAAGAGCCCGGTAAAGGGTCTGATCCTGGAAAGAAAAAACCACAGCGGCAGCATTCTCCCTCCTGCGGGACGCAGTGCACCGGCACGGCGGCTGTGAGGAGAGAGACAAAGAGCATCGTCAGCTCCGGAGTGGCGCAGCCTCCTCCCTTACCATGGCTGGGTTTATTCTTGGCTGATTGGACCCCGTGCCTCCCCGTCTGTGAAATGGGGCAGATAATCCCAAAGGAGCCGTCCCCACTGCCGGGAGTAGTCAGGGATAATCCCAAAGCGACAGGCAGGCAGGAGCATCCCAGAGATCTCCATCTCTGGATCATCCCCTCTGGCAGAGGGGTCCAGTGTGGCCAGGCAGACCTGGGCATCGCCTTTAGTTCAGATTTGGAGTGGAACAGTCAAAATAATCACTCCAGTGACAGGTTCATCTCTTCCTGTCTCCTGAAACCCATCCCTCTGCTCCAAGGGCTGTTCCCAGTTTGTTCACAGCCTTCACAGGTGATCAACACCAGACACCTTTTCCGGACAGGCACTCAGCTCAGATCCCTGTGGAAGAGGAAAAATCAAAGAAGCAGAATTTCCCTCCTGGGCGAGGCTCTTCCCTACCTGCAGCCCAGTGGACACAACATCCCCTTCTGTGCCTTGCTCCCGTGCCCACGGGCTGGGACACGCTCCACGTGTCCAGCAGCCACCGCAACCCTGGGAAGCACCAGCTGCCCCTGAGCTGGCACAGCCAGGTCTGAATCGGAGCCAGGCTGCACCTCCACAACATCCAGCCTCGTCCGCGAGGCCCAGGGAACATCCCTGCAGCGCAGCCGACCCCCTCCAGCGGCACCAGCCCATCCAAAAGCAACATTTTTGGGGAGAGGTGGGACGAGGTGCTGCAGCTTCTCCTGGATGGGCAGCACGCCCACGCCGGCGGGAGCTCACAGCACTGGGCGACCGAGGCCGGAGCCAGTGTTTGAAGGTGATGAAACCTCATCCAGCTGGGAATTCCCAGAGGGCTTCTTTATTCATCAGCCTGCCGGGAACAGAGGAAGTCGCTGTTTGGGAATCGTCATCGACGTCCCTCACCCTGGTGACGTCTGACCCACCCAAGTGCTGCCGGGTGCCATCCAATTACCCAGCTAGCCGGAAGTTATAATTAAACCTGGAGCGAGGTGGGGGGAGGCACCTCGAGCCCGCCAGGTCTGGGGGATACTCGGGGACCTGGAGCAGCATTTTAAAAGACATATTGTCTCCACTAATGAAATGTAATATCCTGTCGGATCCTCCCTCTCAGAGGCTTCATTTGGCGGTGTGACATGCAGGAGAGCTCCGCACTTTCAGAGCGGATCGGGAGGCACGGAGCTGGAGCTGCCTGCGGCTTCCATCCACGGTTTCCCTGTTGCTCTGCAGGGATGCACTCGCTGGGGGGTGATGCTGCAGGATCTCGGGGGGGTCCCTGCCGTTTGCAGTGGGGGAAAGCGAGGCAGCGGCAGTCAGGGATGCAGGGATGTGGTTTGTCACATCCCTCAGCCGCGCTGATCCAGAGGGACCGGCGAGGTTTGGGCGCGGGCGCGGCTTCACACCCCAACTGCAATGCCCAGCTAGTCTGGCGATGGCAAAGGCTGCTGGCGCCCGGCAGTGCCAAGCAGGATTAAGTCCTGGCATGACATTCCCAGGATCGGAGCGGCGCTGGCAGGAGGGGAATGGTGGGCACGTGGCTCTAACAGGCGGGTGTGTCAGCAGCCATCTGCACGGCAGCGCTGCGGCCGAGGCCCGGAGCTCCACATTGGTGCTGTCACCCGGCTGGAGAAAGCCGTGGCTCTGGAAGAAAGTCCGGGCATGACACTGGAGCATCCCGTGCCAGGGCACTCAGATATCTCTGATCTCTTTTTCCATGTAATTCCCTTCCCCCCTCGTAATTCCCATTAATGTTGGTGATGGAGGGAACTTGAGTTAACTTTTGTCCCTTCCCGGTGTTCACTTAGCGATGACGAAGCAGAAATCACACTAACGAGGATCCCACCGCCCACTAATTAATGGTGTAAGACTGTAATAAAGGTGATGTTAATGACCGGCTATAATGGGGGAGTCGGAGATTCAGTGATGTGGTGGCGCTTTATGGACCCCACGTGGGGACTCTCTGCAGCCCCCAAATCCCCAGAGTGCAGCAGGGTCCCCACGGGGCTCAAGGAGCATCCCAGTACCCGGGGTCATTCCCGCCGTAATTGCAAGAGGCAGCAGAAAATGGCGTTAAACACCCCATCAAAGTCGACATTAATTCCGGGGAGGTTTGGCCACATCGGGACTGTCCCCTTGGTTCCCACTCTCCAACTCTGGGTCTGGCCCTGCCCGCCTGAGTCATCCACGCCAACAAAAAAACAAACCAAATCCAAGGAGAAGTGGTTTTTTCTTTTTCCTTCTGAGGCAGGACCTGTTAAACCCTTTCGCTAGGGTTAACATCCTCAGTCTCTGCCTCGGCAGCGATGCTTTAGGGGATTGAGGGGGTTGCAGGGGCTGACAGAGAAAAAAAAACCCCTCTACATCCGATTTTAGCTGCACTCATTTAATCCTCGGCGACACTTGTATTTATCCTGGTAAATCAATGACTGATACAGACTTCCTAGGAAAACTCAGGTACTTTAATTTATTGCCTTTAAGAACCACATCAAAGGCTTTAGGGAGATGAACAGCAAGTGCCGCGGGGTGAATTTCCACAGCCACTTACCACCTTAAAGACGAGAGAATTTGGGCTATAAAAGGGGATTTGGGGGCTGGTGTGGGGCTGTGATCCGAGAGAAGCCGGGCTGGAGGCGCCCGGTGAATACGGGAGAAGCTAAAAAAAGGGAACTGAGACATTGGTTGATAATTATGCTGCTTCCTGCACAGCCCCGCGTGCTAAAGGAAGGGTAATTAAAGCCGTGGTGTAATTAATGTGCACCTTGCCCCTCCTCCCCGCGTCTCCTCGATCACGGCCAGCCTTCAAAGGAGAACTAATGAGGCGGCTAAGTTCAGCTGAGGAGGAAAGGATGAAAAGAAGGGAAAAAGCAAACACATAAGGAGATTTTGGGGTGTTACTTTGGGCAGGTGGGTGCAGCCCCAGCCCTCACCACGGTAAATAATTCAGTTTCTGCATCAGCCCGGCCTTTTTTGACCTAAACAGGGAAAACCAAACTGTAACCCAGGGAATCGCGTGGATTTTGGGCGTCTGCCCGGCTCCGCTGCCCTCGGTCACCGCCCCTGGGGCATCCCTGGGCAGGTCCTTTAATTCCGCTGGTACCTGACAACTTCCCCTTGCTATGGGGCTCATGATGGATGTGGGGCTCGCCCCACATGGCCTGGGCGGTGGTGGGGACAGCTGGGGGCCAGCGGGTGCCTGGGATGCTGACCTCGTCTGCATCCTTTCCTAGATGGACCGGGGGGAGTTTCAGCAGGATTCGGTGCTGAAGCAGCTCGAGGTGCTCAAGGAGGAGGAGAAGGAGTTTCAAAACCTGAAGGTGAGCTGGATCCTGGGGACCCCCTCGGTCCCCAGCTCCACGAAGAGATGGGGCTTAGAGACTCCCCGGTCACTCCTGGCAGAGGGGCTGCACCCCGAGGTGCTGGGCACCCCTCCCCGTGCCCACCGCAGGCAGGACTCGCCCAGCATTGCTGCTGCCAGGCTTTCTGTCCTTGGCCATGTCCCCGGTGTCACCAGTGGTGGCCCATCCCAGGGGTCTGTCCCTGTGCAGGGAGGGAGGCTCTGGTACCCCAGTGCTGTTTTCTGGCCCCAGCATCCTCTGGGGGATAACACGAAGGTGTGTTGCCAGGACAGTGGGGTGCAAGGGGCACCTCTGTCCCAGTCTGGAGGGGGCTGAACAGATTGGGACACATTGGTAGCACAAGAGGACATTGCTGGAGGGTTTGATGGCTGAGGGTGTCCTCCAGAGGGGGGCTGTGAAGATGGGGAAGGGTCTGGAGAGGCCATACCAGGAGTGGCTGAGGGCACTTGGCTTGTTCAGCCTGGAGGAGACTGAGGGGAGACTCGTCAGGGTCTGCAGCTCCTCCCTGCAGGAGGGGCAGCTCCAATCTTTGCTTCCCGCTGTGACCACTGACAGGACCTAGGGAACGGCTGGAGCTAGGGGGAGGTTTAGGTTGGCTGTTAGGAAAAGGTTCTTCCCCCCGAGGGTGGTCACGCACTGAACAGGCTCCCCAGGGAATGGTCACAACCCCAAGGCTGCCAGAGCTCAAGGACAATGCTCTCAGGGACAGGGTGGGATCGCTGGGGTGTCTATGCAGGGCCAGGAGCTGGACTCGATGATCCTTGTGGGTCCCTTCCAACTCAGAATATTCCATGATTCTGTGATAAGTCTTGCATGCTCGAGTGGATGGGCAGGGTGGGCACCCCAAATGCCACGGCACCCAGGGAGGGCACCACCAACCTGCCCCTCTCTTCCCACTCCCCAGGACCCCACCAACGGGTACTACAGCGTGAACACCTTCAAGGAGCACCACTCCACCCCCACCATCTCGCTGTCGGGCTGCCCGGCCGACCTGCGCCCGGCGGGCAAGCAGCGGGTGCCCACGGGCATGTCCTTCACCAACATCTACAGCACCCTGAGCGGGCAGAGCCGCCTCTACGACTACAGCCAGCGCTTCGTGCTGGGCATGGGCAGCAGCTCCATCGAGCTGTGCGAGCGCGAGTTCCAGCGCGGCTCCATGAGCGACAGCAGCTCCTTCCTCGACACCCAGTGCGACAGCAGCATCAGCAGCAGCGGCAAGCAGGACGGCTACGTGCAGTTCGACAAGGCCAGCAAGGCCTCCGCATCCTCCTCCCACCATTCCCAGTCGTCTTCCCAAAACTCAGACCCCAGCCGGCCCCTGCAGAGGCGGATGCAGACGCACGTTTGAGCCCCCTCCGGGGACGCTCGGGACCCTCCGCGCGGGCGCCGTGGCTCCGTGCTAGGACAGTCGCGCCCGCCGGCAGCGGCGGTGGGAAGAGGCCGGATCCAAACCCCCCAGAGCGGGGCTGCGGGGCGGGGGACCGGCCGAGCATCCCCCATTCCCCGGTACATGCTAAGCACAACCCCGCCGAGGACGCGCTGAGCCCCGGGGAGCCGTCCCCTCCGCGGGGCTGGGGACGCCCCCGACCCCACCACGCACCCCCGC